>VYZM01008658.1:40884-51648 GCA_013398915.1 Dromas ardeola | reverse complement strand
CCCCCCCCCCCCCCCCCCCCCAAAAAAAAAAAAGCAGGGAGCGATCCCGCTCCCTGTTCTCAAGCCGAGGAAGATGATGGCTGGCCCACGGGGAGATGGCCGGCGTGCGAGGGTTCACGGCCGTGCGTGAAGCCCCGGGGACAGGGATGTCACCCGCCGCGTGCCGGGGCTGAGGAGCATTAAGCAAACGCGCTTTGACTTGCAGCACTTTGCAACATCTTGTTCATTAAAGATTAAACGCCAGCAGTTGCTCCCGTTCCTGCGAGCACAGCAAATACCTTCTCCCCCCGCCTTCCCCAGCTCCGGCGCTGCTTTATTTATGATATTCCAGGACAATTTACAATTATAATGTCTTGCTGCCTCCCCTTGCCAACCCAGGAGGGCTGCAAGGGGCACCAACTGGCGAAGGATTCGCATCTGTCCCAATCCGGAGTGGCCAAATTTTGCTGAATCTTGAGGTTTTCCTCCTACAAAGCTGCTGCATTGATTTTTTTTTATTATTTTATTTTTTTTTAAATGGAGGAGTAAGTGTTTTAACACAGGTTTAACAGCAGCGAGTGGAATGGGATGTGACAGATGGAGTCAGCATCGCGCTTCCAAAGGAGATGGTCCTTTTGCAAGGGAAAGAACGGGTTGGGAGGGGAGCCCGTTTGTGTTTCTAAATGCAAGGACTGCTTGAATTTTGCTTGAATTTCCAGTTTTTCCTTCAAGAAACCCAAAAGCCGAGTGCCCGCAGGGCTGAGCAAGCCCAAACCCACCGCTGCCCACTCAAAAATTGGGCTGGCTTTTGCAAAACGGAGCTGTTCTGTGCAATAAACTCACAAAAGCCGGCGTCACCCACCGCGAGGAAGAGCCCTGCTGGCAGAGAGCAAATTGTATTAATACTGTGTAAATAGGATATTAACAGGCCGACCAAACAATTAAGAGCCGGTAATTAAAATTCATCTTCCTTCACACCGCGGTGTATTAAAGTACGAACATTTAATTAGATGCCTCTTACCTCACCTATTTGCATAAGTGGGAGGAAACACTTTGCAGCTGTACCTCTAATTATTCTTTATGGGGCGTTGCTGGACCAGCCCCGAAATCTTTAAGTATTGCAGAGCTGGGGAGAAAATGTACAGAATATATAGGTATAAAATACGCTTTGGTACATTTTTCCTCCAACTAAATAAGATGCAATAGGCACGTTGAACCCGACAGATCCTACGGACGCGTCTTGTTAGCTCTTTGTAATGTAAATCGATAACTTTAATCAATACATTGATTGAGCGTGGCCGGTTTGGCCTTTCGACCCCTTTTAAATCAAGATTAACTGAGAAAACCACTTCATCGGGGCTGCTGGGAACAGACAGGCCCTAAGGGGTCTGCTGCAGTTAGGATTTAATGATGAAAATCTGTCAAAACTCTACAAAATGATGGGGTTTTTAAGCTTTGCTGGTCAAAATTTATCGCCAGGTCCCAATCCAAAGCTTTTTGCCTAGTTTTGGAGGGTGTAACGCAAAAAACCAAAACCACCTTCCAACTATTTCAATGCTGGTGACAAAATCCCGTTGAGCTGGGGCTTTTGAACACTGCCTACAGCTTTCCTTTTTTTCCTTAAAACCTGGATTTCTCCTGAAAAAATTATCCTAGCTAAAAAGAAAAAAGAAATAACACCTAATTTTGTGCCATGCCATCCCTTGCGTGCAGCTGTCTTAGCATCACGGAGAGCATCTTCAACACTGCGCAATCACGTAAGGGCTTCCCAAAGAGTTATGTCAATATGTCTTAAGAAAAATCAATTTTTAGACCGGTTTTGTCCTCATTATGAACACTACAGTCATTTTTACATTCTTAAGGGCAGAGATTGGCTCCGATATACCAGCGCCTATAGCTAAGCCCTGGTATGGTGCAGCAACACCGCAGGCTGCAGAGAAACGAAGAGCGAGGCTCAAAATGGATCATGCTGGGCTAAAAACGTGGTACAAATGCTTTGGCTCAGTGGGGTTTTCCTGCACATCAGCACAAGCTCACCACAGTAAATGACCTCACACACAGAAAGGGAGAGTTTGGGCCGCTTTGGGCATGCAAATTCCACTGGGGATTTGAGTCGTGGGAGCCTTGGTGTGTCGTCTTCTCCATCTTTGATACTCATCTCCCGCCCCTTCTCCATTCCTCCTTGCAGCATTTCCACCTTTCCCGCTCCCATCACTCTTCTATCAACTACTCACGCACCAGCTCTACCCAAGATAAATGACCTTGGACACAAAAAGTGAGAGTTTGGGCCACTTTGGGCATGCAAACGCAATGGGGGATTTGAGTCGTGGGAGCCTTGGGATGCTGTGGTGTCTTCTCCATCTCCAAAACTCATCTCCCGCCCCTCCTCCATCTCCTCCTTGCAGCATTTCCACCTTTTCCTCTCCCATAACTCTTCTATCAACCACTAAAGCACAAGCTCTATCCAAGATAAATGACCTTAGACACAAAAAGGGAGAGTTTGGGCCACTTTGGGCATGCAAACGCAATGGGGGATTTGAGTCGTGGGAGCCTTGGTGTGTCGTCTTCTCCATCTTTGATACTCATCTCCCACCCCTTCTCCCTGCCTCCTTGCAGCATTTCCACCTTTTCCTCTCCCATAACTCTTCTATCAACTACTCAAGCACCAGCTCAATCTATCACCAAGCACCGGCTAATAAAATAGGTGTAAACAGCTTTTTACAAGCCCATCGCCAGCTTTGGTGCGTTTCTCCCGACAAACAAATCCGCAGCGGATAGAGCCATCCATATCAGCTACGTGGCTTGGGCACAGACCGAAACAAAACCTGCTTTAACGTCTTCATTGCGCGTTTTCTAAACGAAGGCTCATTGGGAAGGCTGTTCCAGCTCATCGGAGCACAAGATGAGAAAGCCCATTTCTAGCTTGGCTTCTTTTACTCATGGCGCCAAGTTAGTGCTTGCAGTACATCTCCGTCAAGGCCTTTGCCCAAAATCCTTGGGAAATCAGTCATTCCAGCAAAAAGATGGAAGTTTTGAGGCAAAACGGCCGGAGCAAGCCCGTGCCCTGCTACAAACACCCAGGATGACCTTGGATGCATCATTTGGATGCTCAATGGATCCCTCAACCTAAAAATTAGGTGATTTCGCAGAGAGAAACTCAGAGACACAACGTTGGCAGCGTAAATCCTGAAGTCATGAAGCCAAGGTTCGCATCCTGCCCACCCCGAGGGACATGAGCCACTGTGGAGCCAAACCCACTGACTACAAAACAAGAGATGTTCCAGATGGTGAAGTGGGAATCGGGGGGTGAACGCAAGAAAAAGGAGGTTTGGAGGGAAGCAACAGGCACTGGACAACTGGGAGCAGTTTTGAGGGTACCTTACTGGGATGAATGGGAAATATCTTCCATTTGGGTAATATTTCAACACCCCCAAGCCTGTAGACTGAGGTCATTCTGAGATGAGCATTTCTCTACACACACACACGCATGAAGAAAGACCAGAGACCCAACTAAACCCAACAGCCACTTGGGAAACACTCACCCAACCCCAAAACCCCATAAATCAACCCCCAAAAAGCGCAGTCAACATGAAGAAGACGGGTCTCACCACCCCACGCAGATTATCAGCAGGGTTTTGCTTGCTGCATTGATAAGTCTTCTTGATATATCGCATTTTATTAGCTGCCACCAGACCCCCCCTGTGCAGACTGCGAAGCCATGTACATAAATTATAGATGGAATATTTATCTCCCGCCGCCGCGCAGACGTGAAGTATGTTTAGCAGCATTTACTCGAGCGCAGTAAAGTTTTATTTATAATTTCTCCCCCCACACCCACACACATACACACTGCCGGCGTGCTCAGCGCGTCGCCGTAAAGCCAACGGCTTACGTCGCACGCCTCCACCTCCTAACGATGCTGGGGTGGGGGGAGGAGTATATTTTACTACCGCATCTTCACGCTACTGATATTGCCATTAAAATGTAATGCTTTAGCGCAG
This sequence comes from Dromas ardeola, assembly GCA_013398915.1. Classification (NCBI taxonomy): domain Eukaryota; kingdom Metazoa; phylum Chordata; class Aves; order Charadriiformes; family Dromadidae; genus Dromas; species Dromas ardeola. Next base: position 47,668 of record VYZM01008658.1, on the reverse strand, counting down.
CGCTAGAAGCACCCGGCTGCAGTTTATAGCTGCTAAAATTGGTGGCCGTGACCCGCGATGGGTCGTTGGGTTTGGTTTTTTGGAAGGGGAGGATGTTTGTCATCATTATGTCGCTCACCAGTCTTATTCCTTTATCCCCAATTTACCGGTTATTTAAGGATTTGGCCATCCTGGGTGCCTTTTTTTGGGTTTTCAGAGTCCTAAATGATGTTGTGTCCCAAGAGAGTGGGGAAACCGTGTCTGGCAGAGTTGAATTTCTCCCAAAAAAAACAGGGCATTGCTGACTCAGAGCAATGGCTTTGCTGGCACCTCTTGGTCTCTCCCCAGCTGTGAAAACGGCTGCCGGTGCCAAAATGAAGCCCCAAACACAGCTGGGTCAACCTGGGCCTCAGATGCCCCTTTTTTTTAAATGGGGATCATGCTCTTCATTTGCATGTATGCATATATGCAAATAGGGGTTGATCGCCTGCAGCCCAGCCTGCCATTGACGCTGTTTGAAAAACGGCACCTAGTTAAGGCAGAGGCCTCTAAACCAGTTGCCCTCCAAATTTTATTCCCACCCCGTGAGCTGAAGCCAACAGACGTTGGCAAAACGGGGTGCAACGGGTGGGAGATGCCACCCATCCCCGCGCACGCTGCCTTGCACCGTCTCTAAGCACGCATCCCTCCCCTCCCACCCCAAATTTCCCCTTCCCCAGTGATGCAAACCCAGTTCCTGCCGGATTTCTCGCTCTCCTGCGGATTTCCTCCCCGGCAGCTGGATTTTCCTTAAAGCTTTCCACCCAAAACTGCTGCCGCCCCCCAACCTCAACCGCAGAGCAATAATTCCCTCCCGCGTGCCACTTGTGCTAATAACTCCCAGGAGAGATTTGCTTTCTCCTTTTTCTAATAGCGCCTCATTACAGATCCTAATTAACCTCGAGACCTGCTAAAGCCCCCCAATTCTTTCTTATTTTACCCCGTTATCGCTTTCCCAGCGCTCCCCCCTGCTGCACGGTGCAATGTGGACTGCTTCTCCACCAAGCGTGGTAATTGCCTGTATCTCCACAGCGACTTGGGCAGGGGTGTCTCCCCAGCAAATCCCGAGCTCACCAGATGAGGAATTTTCCTACAATCCCACTTTTGCAGAGCAGGAGCGATCGCCGGCCCCCCAAATTCAATGCAATGCCTCCAGGGTGGTGCAGCCTCCCCCCCAAAAACACCTTGCGATAGATCACGGTATCTCCCCAATGTCGATGTGGGTCAATGCTCGGGGCTGCGATGCCCAGGGACCCTGGAACTTCAGCAGCCTCCGCGGGGCTTGCGCACGCTAAAAATTCACACCCCCTCTACTTTTTTTCCTTATTTTTAATCAAGCGGCATCACGGCGAGGGTGGTGGGATCTCCTAATCTCCAGCAATAACCCCCCCGCCCTGGGCAGATGTGGGGTTTAATCCAGAATTAAGTGTGGCAGGAGAAGGAGATACCGTACTGTAATCCTGCTCTGCAAAGGACTGGAAATGGGTTCCCCCCCCGCCCCCAGCAAATATCCGGACTCTCTTTTCCCAGCAACAGGCTCGGCTTTCCATCCCGACACAGAAGAGATTCCCCGCCTCAGCCGGATCCCTTCTGGCACCTCTCTCCATGTCGGCATCAGGAAGATGCAACATCTGGATGCTGCCCCCGAGCATCAGAGATTATGGAAAACCTCACCTGGGATCAAGGGTCTCATCCCCAGCCAGCGCCGAAAGCGCTGCTGAGCAAAAACCATCCCGGGCGATGCAACCCAGGAGGAAAAAAAAAAAAAAAAAAAGCGCAAATTATTTGTACCCTGGTTTGTTAGAGCTCCAAACTGGGGCTGATGGATTCGATACAGATGTTGAAACCTGGGGAAAAAAAGATGCTGAGCCCCCGGCAAAGCCGGATCCGCTGCTTGGGCAAACTGGGGAAGGACCTGTCGGCGGCAGCCGATGGTTTTGCTGCTGCTTCGCCCTCCGTCGGTTGAGGATTACGACACCAGCAGCTAATTATTTGAAACCACTGCCCGTGGCGTTAATCTAGGCTGGAGCATAATCCCAGACAGGGCTAATCAGCAGAGCTGGAAGCAGCCGGGAACTGCCTTTTGGAGCAAGTCCTGCTCCATGCCTCAGTTTCCCCACTTGTAAGGGGAAAAGGCAGAGCCTTCACAAACCCACCTAAGATCCAGCAAAAATCCCAGCCCGGAGTAACAGCGAGGGGTTATCAGAGATGCCGCTCCTCAGAAAAATAAGCGCAGTTTTGAATTTTCCCATCTGAAACCCCACAATCCTCCCTAAACCTTCCCTTCTTCCAGCTTTAGCAGGAGGTACGCAGGCTTGGGGTGGGCAGAAGGGGAAAAATAATTAATTTCACCAAAGAAATTAAGTACGAAGATTTAGGTTTAGATGCTGCCGCCAAGTTTCCCACCAGGTTTAGAGTCCCGGCAAGGTGCTGGCAGGGTTTTTCCATGCCAAGGTGGCCAAGGTGGCCCAGGAGAAGTAGGGGACCATGACCCAGATGATGGATTTGCTTATTCAGTTCTCTTTTAGCAGGAAATCCAATTATCCCATCTTTCTGATTGGTGACAAACGAGGCAGCCATCGATTCTCCCCCTCCCTCCCCGGGTGTCTGCCGTGAGCGATCTCTGCCCGCACCATCGATTCCAGCGCCGCATAACTGGAAAGGGATTATTATTATTATTATTAATTTTTTTTTTCCATTTTCCTTCTGAACAACTTCTCCAAAACCACAACCTTGGGCAGAGGAAGGGGGAAAATAAAGCCTGGTGCTGGGCAGAAGTCTCAAGAGCTAAAAAAATCCACATTTTTTTGACATTTAGAGTGTGATGCGCAGCTTTTTACCCCAAAAATGACCTTGGGGGAGCCCAGGGCAATCAGACTGGCACCGTCGTTAGCCGAGTTGGGTGCTAAAAAGCAGTCAAAGCCACCGCGCTCCTCTCCTCCATCGCTGCAAACCCTCTGTGCTCGCACCGGGAGCGCTCCCGAGGCAGCCGGCGTCTTCTCCTGGTTGCGTATGGGGGATGGAGGGAGGGAGGGAAGGATGGAGAGAGGGAGGGATGAAAGAAGGGATAGATGGAAAAATAGAGGGATAGAGGGATGGAGGGAGGGAGGGATGAAGGGATGGACAGAGGAATAGAGGGAGGGATGGAGGGATGAATGAAGGAATGGGCAGAGGAATAGAGGGAGGGATTCAGGGATGAAGGAAGGAATGGATGAAGGAATAGAGGGAGGGATGAAGGAAGGGATGGACGGAGGAATAGGGGAGGGATTCAGGGATGAAGGAAGGAATGGATGAAGGAATAGAGAGAGGGATGAAGGAAGGGATGGGCAGAGGAACAGAGGGAGGGATGCAGGGATGAAGGAAGGGATGGACAGAGGAATAGGGGAGGGATTCAGGGATGAAGGAAGGAATGGATGAAGGAATAGAGGGATAGAGGGAGGGATGAAGGAAGGGATGGGCAGAGGAATAGAGGGAGGGATTCAGGGGTGAAGGAAGGGATGGATGAAGGAATAGAGAGAGGGATGAAGGAAGGGATGGGCAGAGGAATAGAGGGAGGGATGCAGGGATGAAGGAAGGGATGGAGGAATAGAGGGAGCAATGGAGGGATAGAGGGAGGGATAGAGGGATGAAGGAAGGGATAGATTGAAGAACAGAGGGATAGAGCAACAGACGGAGGGATGATGGAAGGGATGGAGGGAGGGAGCAACATGGGGACGGGTGGAGGGAGGGATGGAGGAATGAAGGGATGGAAGGACGGAGGGAGGGACAGACAGACGGATGGGCTGATGGGACAGATACCTGCATATCCTACATTGTAACAGACACAACCTACAGCGATTGCCAGCTCTGGGCTTTGCCACTGGCCCAGAGACGCCCCTTCACTCGCTTCCAGGCACTGATTCGGCTGAGGCGGGGGGCGGCCGCATCCCAACCTCTCCCTCATCCCCCGACATGGGCTTTTTGCCCTTTCCCTGGGTACCTCCCCCCCGACTCAGCCTCTACCCGCTGCCTTTTCTCCTCCATCTCCGCTACCCCTCTCTGCTCTACAAAGCAGTATTGCTAATTTGAAGCTACCCTCCTCTCCCCGATTTATGCTCCGTGATTAATAATCCCTTTGCTCTCCCAGTAATGCCGCGCCGCTAATAAGATTAAAACATATCTCCCTCTTACAGCACCGATTCATAACGCTGATTTACCATTACTTCGCCGCTCTTACGGAGAGGATGCACATGGCTGTTACCTTAATCCCTATCCATCTCCGCACCATTGAGAAATAACTGCTAATTAATACCTTTCTGTCTCCCAATTGCTTCCAGATATGCCTGGCTATCAATATTTGCCTGGCTTTTTTGCTGCTGGTCTCAAAGGTTGATAGAGCAAAGTCCCAGCCCCGCTAGCTGCTTTAGCTCTGCAAAGGGGATGTTGGCCTTTTTGGGGGTCTTTTCCCCCAAAATGGCGATATCCCGGAGGTTATCCCAGCCTGGGCTTGATCGCCAAAGGTGAAAAACAGGGGGAGGCTTTTCTGAGCATCTTTTCATGGGGATGTTGCTCATCTCCAATCCATGACTCAAACCTCTCCGTGGGATGACATCTTTCCATGACTCCACTTTCCCACGTCCATCCCTATTCCTGCACCCACCGGCTATTTCTGCAGCACGCCTCCGCAGTCCCATGCCAGTCTGGCTACGGAGCATCCTTAGCTAAACCAATCAGCCACATTTTTCACCCCCCATTGCATATTTTCCTCCTTTGCCAGGAGACCCTGGACCGGCCTGACACCAACCCAAGCAGTCGGATGCTTTGGGAACAACCGCGGCGGCAGCCAGAGCTCGGGAGGGAGGGAGGGGAGGAAAAAAAAACAACCAACAGAGCCTCTGATCTGATGAATGTGGCAGGGGAGGCCGATGCTCTGCTTTTAATAAAACATAACGAAGCGTAGGATCATAAAATATTTCCTTTAATTCAGTGCTCCCGCGAGGGTGGGTAATAGAGGCTGGGTAATGCGGTAGGCTTTCCTCGCGGCTCGCCGGGGAGGTGGGGAGAGCGCTGCTGGGGTTGTTAAACAGCCCATTTGCAAGCCTGTAAGTGCTCTCCTTCCCATCCCCATCCCGTTTTGGGGGGCAGAAAGAAGGGGGGGCTGTGCATGCCCCCGTACAGCCAAAGCGCATCCCTCCGGCTGTGGGTTTCGGGGGGTCCCCAGCACCCAGCCACCCTTCCAGGATGGGCTTTCCAGGGTGGTCAAAAAGTAAATCAAGGAGGGATGTTCAACTCCCATCCTCGTCCTCAGCAAGTACAAGGGTGTCTGAGCACGTGCGTGTCGCATATATATATTAAAAAAAAAATATATATATATACATGTCTCTGAGGCGGCGTGGCATAAGTGATTAACATTCCCGTGTTAAAAATCTCTCTGCATCTGCTTTGTCCTACACCCGGCACTAAATATAACCATTCAATATGCTCTCTCCCTTCACCAGAGAGATAACATTGTTTAAATAAGCCCTTTCAATTTTAAAGAGTCGGGCTGTTTTCTCGCGGCGGGGAGCTTTTAGCAGATCAGGAGGCGGAGGAGGAGGAGGGGGGGTCCATGCAAACAAACCCAGGGGGCACGAGCATCCCTAACATCCAAGTGCCCAAATCCTGCCCCCTCCAAATCATTTCCCACCATGAAGTCGCCCAGATGTAGTTTCCCCGCCCGCATCCCAAAAGGAACAAAACAAAAAAAAAACAAAAAACAATATTAAAGCCACATTTCTAGGAGCAGAAGGGTTTTAATTTGGAAACTGGGCTCGCCTGCGCTTCCTCGAGCATCGCTCCGCTCCCACGCCGCTGCTATAATTACAGCGGCGTAAATTCGGTCTCCGGCAGGAGGAAAACCCAACTATCTCCAGCCAGCTTGCATACATCAACCGCTTGCAAAGAACTTCCTCGGAGAAGCAAAAAAACCAAACCCCCAAACAGCCATAGTAACGCAATAAGACGCAAACGTAGCTTAAACAGAGCCACCTCGGCCAGCACTTATGGAAAATATCTCATCATCGAGTTGCAAGGAGAAGATGGCCCGAGTGGAGATGAAGCGCTGGAGGTTTTTCTCCATGAATGATGGTCTGTCTGGAAGCCCAACCAGCCGCGTTATCGCCCAGCCTTGTTCCTGCTGGTGATACATCTTTTGCATCCTTTCTGGAGCAATATCTACCCATTACACGGTGCTTCTGCATCAGCAGATCTAGTCTGTTATTCATCCTACATGGAAAAAACTCCGCTCCCCAGCAGCTTGCTGGATATATTTTGGGGTGCTGGGCACGGCGAAGTTGCCCAAGTCCTCCCACCCTGCTCTGAGTCACCACATCCTTCTGCAATGCAACTTGGCAGGTATATCTTTAGGAGAAAAGCAAGAAAACCGTCCAAATTCAACCACTGGCTCTTGGGACGGTCTCGGTGCCGCAAGCAGGGCATGGGGGTGGGATGGCAAAGCCTGTGTGTGTGTGGTTTCCTTCGTCTAATAGCTTGTGCAGAAGCTAAATCCGCAGGGAACGGGGCTTTTCTGGGCTTACAATATGAGAAAGATGCTGGATGGAGCAGAAAAAGTATCTCGAACATGGTACATCAAGGGACTGCCCAAATTCAGGCTGGAAATCTTCCTAAGCGCGACTTAGGGCCAAGCTTCGAACCCCGCTCTCCGGAGGTGCAAAGCTGGGATGGAAACCTAAATCACTTGGCCATTAAAGTCCCCTTCCAGACCGTTTCCAATCAAACCATGGATTTG
>VYZM01008658.1:0-28638 GCA_013398915.1 Dromas ardeola | reverse complement strand
AGGGATGTGGGGGGCAGGCAGGGATGTGGGGTGCAGGAGGGGAAGGGATGCAGGCACTGATGTGGGGGGCAGGCAGGGATGCGGGGTGCAGGCGCAGGTAGCCAGAGGGAGCCCTGGGGCAGCAGTTTCCACTGGACCCCCCTTCCTTCAGCAAATTCAGCCCCCAGCAGCAGGATCCAGCCCTGCAGCCCTTCAGTCCTCCCCAAAATCACATGCTAGCAGGGGATGCACACCCCTCCATGGCCCTGCCACGCAGATGACCTTGTTTTCCTCCAACTCCCCACATTTAATTAGTTCCTGGACATAGGGGAAGATGCGAGTATTATTCACGAAGAGCCCAGGTAGGGAGTGGGATGGCCTGGGGCTCGCAGACAGAAGAAGAGATTAGGGGGCTGGAGGAAGCTTTTCCTCGAGGTTGGAGGCCTCTTTCTATTGCTATTCCAAATTAGAAGAAACATTTCCCCAGAACACACTTCTTGTCTTTGCAAAATCAGCTTTTTTTGCCATTGCTTTTGATTTTTTTCCCCATCCCTTGCGGTCACCCCGTCTCCCCGACACTTTTTCTTACAGCCCTCAAGCCCAGTTTAACTCTACCGCTTCCCAAAAATCACGCGAACGCCCCTCATTTCCAGCAGCGCAAAGCCAGACCTATGCGAAAAAAAACCCCAACCCAACCCCAGCATCCTCTTTTGGGGCTTATATTTGCAGAAAAAGCATCAGGGCAAAAGGTTTCCCTGGGATGCGGATGCGGAACAGCCCCTGTGTTGAGAATTTGGCACAACCAGTGACACCAGTCTAATGAAAACTGGTGGGTTATGGCTTCTGCCTTAAATAACCGCCCTGAAAGAAGTCAGGCTCTGCGTAGATTGGCGCTAAAAAAACGCATTAAATAAAATCAATTAGTTGCTGAAATTCCTTTGAGTGAGCTGGATTTTCTCTCCCTTCTCCCCCTTGCCTTTCATCCGCTGGGAAAAGCCACGGTTCGTTCTTGCGTGGAGATGCCTAGAAATCAAATCTGGCTTTATTTGATGGCGGGTTTGATAGACACCCCCCCGACACACACACACACCGAGAGACATCGCCCTTGCTTTGCTCGCCCGGGAATAGAACAGCCAGGGGTAGGAAGAACGGGTGGTGCTCGCGGGGAAGTATCCCGGCAAAGCCAGCAGACCCTAAAAAAGCTTCAGCCCCGAGGTGAAAGCGGGTTCAGCCCAGCCGAGCGCTGCCAGGCTCCAAGAGCCGCTGTGCCGGGCTCCGAGAGCCGCGCTGCCGCCGTAACCGCCCGCGCTCGACCCCAATGGTGCCATCAGCTCCTCTCCGAGCTGCTCCTCCCAGATACCTCTGCCAAGACGGGCTTTTTCTTCTTCTTCCTTTGCCCCGCTGAGGTGCAAACCCCCGGCTCCATCGCTCACCATCCCCTTTTTCACTCCCGTCATCCCCTTTTTCGCTCCCGTCATCCCCTTTTTCGCTCCCATCCCAAGCAAGCAACAATTCAATTGGAATTTTTCCCAAGGAGGCACACGGAGCAAATTTTTCCACCCTCGGCTGCAGTCACCCATAGGCAAAGGCCTTAAAGAGGGAAAGATTTCAGGCTGGGAAGTGGAGAAGGGTCATCCAGACAGAAGCAACGCAGAAGAGGTGTTTAACGAGATACCTCCTTGCAAAATAAATACTACAAAAACATTAAATCCCATGCCTTTTCCACCTGAATTTTAGCCCCTTGGAGCTCCGGCTCTGCCTTTTGGCTGCACAACCTTCCCCCCACGCAAAAGCGATGACCCGGGGAGCGAAGCATAAACTAAATATCCCGAAACATTTAGAGCAGGACTCGTTTTCCCCTGACAAAGCATCTTTGGCAGCCTCCAGATTTAATATTTGAGCGCAGGGAAACCCAGAGAGAAGCACGTGGGCCCATCAGCTGGATCCCAGGACATTGGAGGAGATGGTAAATGATGTAAATTGTTGGATAAAAATATTGCCGTTTGTATTGGGTGTCGGGCTCACTTGGGTTTCGCCTGGGTTTTAATTTCCTGCGAATACAGCGGCTGCTAAAAGCTGCTCGGTTGACAGCGCCGGAGGCTTCGGTCCCCTGGAAAGGCATGAAATGAGCCGAGCCGATGGGGTGTGATGCGCCTTCCCTGGCCAAACGCAGCCATCTGCACCATGACGGGGGTTATTCCATTTTTTTTTTTCAAATCAATAAGCGTTTCCTCACAGTCCCACCCCATTGCAAAGAGCTGCATCGCTTCCTCCAGGCATCACACCCTGTCGTCCTCCAGCCCCGTCCTTCCCATCCTCACGAGGGATGGATCCAGTCTGGAAAACTAGGTCCAAAGTCTCGTCCCCGACATCCTTTGGGAGCAGCTTAAATCCAGGACAGAGTATTGCGAGCGAGTCTCCTCCATCTGTCCTCGGTGACCCCAATTCAGCACAAAAAAGGCTCCAAAAAGGCAAAATTTCTCAGCTCCTCTCTCCTGACCTTTCCAGAAGAAGCCCGTGTACTAATTAGCCGAGTAATAACGTAGCGAGGATGCGATTCCTCATTAGCTTTTAAGAGATTCCCAGCTACATGACTGATACGCATCTACAAGAAAATTAACTCGGGCGCGAGGGCTCCGTAATCAAGATTAATGAGGAATGAGACAAAGAGCAGCAGGCGGCTCCCCCCTGCCCTTCGCGGGGAGCTGAGCGCCTCCCAAAATGGGGTGAATCCCAAACTGGGGGGATGCTCCGCGGCAAAGCGAGTTGGTGGAGGAAGTCCCTGTTAAGCCTGGAACAACCCAAATTTTCCCTGTAGGTGGGAAATCTCTATGTAATGTGTTCAGGGTCTCAGCTGGTCCCTAATGCTCGGCTCCTGCACCTTCCAAAGTGCTGGGAAATGCTTGCTCAGAGCTGAAATAATAACTTAATTTATGCGGTAAAGCGTGATACTGCGAGGGCTCATCTCTGGTCCTCCATCTGCAAAGCTCCGATGTTCATGAGCTAAAGTGACATCAATTCACCCCAAGAGCATCAGCATCCCTTGGCATCCCTGGGCCCAGTCTGGACTGCATCCCGTGGTCCCTACTGCAAAGTCATTGGGAGGGAGTAGAGATCATAGGACGGTTTGGGTTGGAAGGGACCTTAAGGACCATCTATTTCCAGCCCCCCTGCCCTGGGCAGGGACACCTCCCACCAGCCCAGGTTGCTCCAAGCCCCGTCCAACCTGGCCTTGAACCCCTCCAGGGATGGGGCAGCCACAGCTGCTCTGGGCAACCTGGGCCAGGGGCTCACCACCCTCACAGCAAAGAATTTCTGCCTCAGATCTCATCTCAATCTCCCCTCTTCCAGTGTAAAACGATTCCCCCTCGTCCCATGGCTCCCCTCCCTGACCCAGAGTCCCTCCCCAGCTTTCCTGGAGCCCCTTGAGGGACTGGAAGGGGCTCCAAGGTCTCCCCAGAGCCTTCTCTTCTCCAGGCTGAACCCCCCCAGCTCTCTCCGCCTGTCCTCACAGCAGAGGGGCTCCAGCCCTCCCAGCATCTCCAGGGCCTCCTCCGGCCCCGCTCCAACAGCTCCGTCTCCTTCTGCTGTTGGTGCCCCAGCGCTGGAGGCAGCGCTGCAGGGGGGTCTCCCCCAAGCGGAGCAGAGGGGCAGAATCCCCCCCCTCACCCTGCTGGCCGCGCTGCTGGGGATGCAGCCCAGGCTGCGGGGGGGTTTCTGGGCTGTGAGCGCACGCTGACAGGTCACGTTGAGCTTCTCCTCCACCAACACCCTCAAGTCCTTCTCCTCAGGGCTGCTCTCAATCCATTCTCTGCCCAACCTGTATTTGTGCCTGAGATTGCCCTGACCCAGGTGCAGGACCTTGCCCTTGGCCTGGTTGAACTTCATGAGTTCACCCACCTCTCCAGCCTGTCCAGGTCCCTCTCTCTGGATGCCATCCCTTTCCTCCAGCGTGTCTACTGCGCCACACAGCTCCGTGTCATCAGCAAACTGAGTGAGGGTGCCCTCAATCCCACTATCCATGTGGGACTGGGATATTTCCCATGTTGCCTGGAGAACAAAACCACTCCTTCTCCCATCTGCTTTCTCAGTATAAACCGTGACATGAAGGGGTAATTAGCTGCAGATCATTCCCATAAGTGTTATCTTTGGCTAATTACCCCATGGAAAAATGTACCCTGCCATGGAATTCCCAAACCCTAGTCCATTGCATCAACCCTAGTTCTTTGCATCCCTCAATGGCTTGAAACCTGGGGCAAAATTAAATCAAGTCGCAGGTGCCCAGCTTCAAATAATCCATTCTTCTCCTCGCAAGTAGTTTTCCATCAAAAATCGAAATGCCAGCAGTCAAAAAGCAAAAAACCATCACTGCGGGACGACCCAACACACCGCGTTTAACCCAAAATATTTTCCTTCCCCGCAGTAGCCCAAGGTCTGACTTTTCCCACCCGCAACATCCATTTTTTCAACAACAACTACAAAAAAATCCATTGTAAAATGAACCAACCGTGTTTCCAAAAGGCAGCTTTGCTGGCTTTCCTGCCAGAAGTTTTTCTTAGCAAAGCAGCTGGAGCCAAAGCGCCGTTTTCCCTTGGTTAAAAAAATCTCATTGCATTTATTTTTAGCGTACCATTAAGTGCCGAATGCCCTCCACTGAGCCCGCTCCGGCCAGGTAATGGGAAGCATCCGAGCCCTGTGGTGCAGGAGGGAATTAAAGCAATTTTTTCAATGCTTTTCTCCTCCCTTGACAAGTGGAGCGGTGAAAAACCACGAGGAGTGAAAGAGCATCATCGTGTTAGCAAGGGACTTTTCATAGCACGCACGCCGTAATTAATAAACTATAATTAATACGCTTCAGCATCGACGCAGAAGGGCAGGGGCAAACCCCAGAGCCCCCCAGCCCACAGCCTAAATGTGCATAAATGTGCTCTTAGCCCCAGATCTCTCAAAATTAAGGTATTATTCAACCCAGCCTCTTGCTTCAGCTCCACCATGCATTGACTAAGTCCCAGGGCTGGTGTTTGGGACCATAATTATTCCGTTATTATTTATAATAATAATTAAAAATCCGTGCTGCTGGCTAATACATTTTAGAAGTCCTTATTTCATTCATCTCTGCACCAAAATGGGATCCTATAACTAAATATGTGACCACATGAGAGGGAGAAACAACCTTCTATATGGGTTAAAATTCAGGATATAAGTTCCCGTATGTTCAGCCTTGTCCTTCCCTCAAGCCCGTGAGTCAATATTAGGGCTGGATTTGCTGTTTTCCACCAAAACAAAGATCTGGGGAAGTGAAAAAACCCTCATTCTTTGAAAACACGGCAGTATTTCATGCTTGGGGCTTGAATGTCATGTTTCGAGAAAAATTGGGAGTATTTTGAAAGGATTAGCGTGGCCTTTCTCTCCCTCCCCGCAAATGGGTGGTTTCAGTTTTTCAGCTGGAAAGAACATTTTGTTACAGAAATCCCTTCACTTCTGCCTTAAAAAAAAAAAAAAACCAAAATTGAAACATTTCAGCTGCCTTTGAGACCAAAGTTCTCAGCTGCTCGCATTTTCTCCCAGACCCATAATTTGTCAGAAACTTTGATATTTTCTTTCCATCTTAGAATAACCCTTCTCCCCCAGATTCGCCCCAAAATTATTTGCAGTATTTGGGCACTGTGTTTTGCCCAGTGCACCCAACGCTCCTGCTGCATCTCCAAGTTGGAAGGGTAAAAAAAAAATCGCTTTAACACCAACCGCTATCGGAAATATTTTGCTTTTTAAATAGGACACTCATCCCAAAACCACCTCAGTCAGCCCACAACCCTAAATTCCCTCCAAACGCGCCCTCCAAGAAATATCTCCCATCGCTAAATGAATCCTCCTAGGAGCTATATAAATATAAAAGTGCACATGCATCGAGATATATATATAAAAGACGTTGGAAAGTACGTCTTCGCAGCTGTATAAATAGGCTGATGACAGCCATGGGGCGGATATAAATAAGATTAAAAGCTGCAGGCACCCTTTCCACGGCGTTTTTCCCACCTCCATCCCCACACATCTTGCAGAAGGAACGGAAAACACCATCATCCAGCCTCCCCAAACCCCATTTTTGCACCAAAACGATGCTGTTTGCACATGGATGCGTTAAAGGGCCTCAAAATCGGCTCAGGACCAACCTCAGGGATTGGTTTATTTTGCTTAGGCTGCTGGGGATCACATTCATCCCCACCTTCATCAAACTAATTGCCATTGAATAATGCTAGACACAGACAAAAACGCTCCTTCCCCACCCCCCAATAATCCCAGTTCCAAAAACCCCAACTAATGCCCAATAAGGGCGCCTCAGCTTTGAAAATGGGTTAAAAAAATATGAAGCAACACTTTTCGGATCTGTTTCTGATGCTGGCAGCCATGCTAAACACTCGCTTCATCTTTTTCCCCCCCGTGGGATGGGTAGAAAAAAAGAAAATTGTTATAAAAATGGGCAAGAGGAGAAATAAGAGCAGAGTGTGGCCATTGCCCGCCTCCCCCGTTGTCCCTCCATGTTTGGGACAAAGGGCCAGGGGACCACGCCGTGGGGTGATGCCCAAAACTCTGATGGGTTTCGGGGCATCTCAATGCAACGGTGGCCAACGGATGGGGCACGGCACAGATATCACTGAGTGATAGGACAAGGGGTCCTGGAGAAGAGAAGGCTCCGGGGAGACCTTCCAGCCCCTTCCAGTCCCTCAGGGGGCTCCAGGAAAGCTGGGGAGGGACTCTGGATCAGGGAGGGGAGCCATGGGACGAGGGGGAAGGGTTTTACACTGGAAGAGGGGAGACTGAGATGAGATCTGAGGCAGAAATCCTTTGCTGTGAGGGCGGTGAGCCCCTGGCCCAGGTTGCCCAGAGCAGCTGTGGCTGCCCCATCCCTGGAGGGGTTCAAGGCCAGGTTGGACGGGGCTTGGAGCAACCTGGGCTGGTGGGAGGTGTCCCTGCCCAGGGCAGGGGGGTTGGAACCAGATGAGTTTTAAGGTCCCTTCCAACCCAAACCATTCTGTGATTCTATGTGTCCACCCTGTTGGCTCAATGGAGCCTTTCACCCCTGGCAAATCCGGTGCAAACCTTCTCCCAGCACAAGCTTGCAGCAACCAAACCCAGAGCAGCATCCTCTGCTCCATCAGCGGGTTGCAAGAAAACCACCCCAAAACCTCAGACTTTTGCCAAAAGAGCTGTCACGCATCCCCGCTGCCTCCTCCCGGAGCGTCCTCCAGTGAACAAATAACGCGGGGGTCGCAATGGATCATCTCTCTGGTCAACAAATAGCAAGGGGTTTGCAACAGAGGAACCCCCAGTAAAAAAATAACGGGGAGTCTGCAACAGACTATCCCTCCGTTGAACAAATAATGGAGGATTTGCAAAGGGGCATCACCTTGGCGAAAAAATAACGGGGGGTTTGCAGTGAAGCATCCCTCCTTGAACAAATAACAGGGAGTCTGAAAGAGAACATCTGTCCTTGAACAAATAACGGGGGGGTTGCAATGGAGCATCTCTCCTTGAACAAATAACAGAGAGTTTGAAACAGAGCATCTCTCCTTGAACGAATAACGGAGGGTTTGCAACAGACCATCCCCCCAGCAAACAAATAACGGGGGGTTTGCAATGGAGCATCACCTCGGGGAACAAATAACGGGGAGTTGCAATGGAACATCATCTTGGGGAAAAAATAACGGGGGGTTTGCAATGGAGCATCACCTCGGGGAACAAATAACGGGGTGTTCACCAGCAATATCCAACACAAGGAGTGAGGAGAGAGAGGGAATACCCCCCAGAGCTGAGCTTGTCGCTGTCTTTAGCGACTGGAACAAATCCGAAGTGTCGACCGAGACCGTGTTGAGCGTTCAGGGAGACAAATGCCAGGCCCGGGAATAAAGATCGGCTGCTCCCGTTTATTTCCATAAGGCAATAATAACCTGCGCCTTCGCTTTATGAAGTCAAATTTGTTACGGCGGATGAGCTGTAAAAAATCGTGGGGTTGGGGGGAAGGAAAAAATAGAGGCTATAAATAAATTTGTAATTTTAACATGCATTACCATGTAATTGAGAGGGTAAAGGATGGAGCCGGCACCGGGTCGGAGCTACCTACGGCCTCCTGTGGGGTTTTTCGGCCGAGCTACGAGCCCCTGGGGACTGATCCTGTTCGAGTCTGATGGTGGCTTTGGCAGGGCATGGAGGAAGCCAGAAAAGAGCCGGAAAAGGAGTAAATAATATTTCCCAGTTGCAACAAGGCACGGTGAACAGTTAGCAGGAAAGCAGAACCAAACAGCAGAGCCTCAAAGCTCCTGCGCTGATGGGAAGGTGGATTTGGGATTTAAACATAGATATCTGTAATTTTTGGGGGCTGAGGAATAATTGCAGATTTATCCTTGACGTGCGTTGAGGGCTCCTGGAGAGCAGTCTGCCCTCAGCTGGGTGCTGGAGGGTTGGTTTCTGCTTGGGTAGAAGGGCTTGAAGCGCTGGTGTGGGGATGTCGGGGATAAAATGGGACCAGTGGATGGACGCAGCATCCTTTGGGATGGAGACACTGGAGGAAGGGAAGACGGTGGGTCCCAAGCGTTTGCAAAGCCCCAGCCTGGTTCTGCAGAGCTGGCGCTCAGCAGCTGTTAAAAAAATATAAATCTCCTTATCTTAACGGTCAGGGCCGCTGTCATGGGGGGAATTTTCAGTGCAAAACCAGAAAAACCCAGCTGCTCCTCCATGCCATGGGGAAAAACCCTCAAAGCATCTCGCCAGCCCCAAATCCAACCCATGCAATGTGTTTCCAACCTCGAGCAGCAGGAGACGGACAGACACAAAGACGGAGGGACAACCACCTTTTAAAAGCACAGGGCAGCTCCCCACGGACTCAGGGCTGCTGCACGTGGCCATAAGCCATCGGGATTTTAATATATTTTGCTAAAATACATTTTGGAAGCATCTCCCCCACTTTGCAAATGGAGTGAGGGGCGACTCGGGAAACGCACAGACCTCCCTCCCATCACGCCGACCACCTGCCTATTACTTATTTTGTCCAATATTGTATAGAGCCTTTTTTTCCTTCAGGTAGCAAAGATGCCAGGGTCAGCAGAACCCAGCCCCGCTGCCAGCTCGGGCGTGGAGATCTCTGGTATTTATTTACCGATGCCCGTCATTATCGCTCGATTGCAAAAAGCTGTCAGGTCTTTTTTGTGTCTGGTGCCTTGCTCCGCCGTGCCTGAGCTGGCTTGTGTTTCGGGGGGCTGATCCGGGGCTTATCTAACACAGGTTGGAGGTTTATGGGATGTTAATAGGACAATATACATGTATATTTTTGCATGGAAAAGTCACTTAATGAAAAGGCTGTGTCTTGGGGAATGAGGTGGATTCATAGCCTGAGTGATTCCTCCTCCCCAAATGGGGACCGAGGAGGGATGCTGATGGCAGCGGGAGCCTTTCCAGCCCTGCCTGCATCCCCTTTCAACCTCACCTCCTGCGTGGATGCCTGAAACCTTGGGAAAAGCCAAGGCTGGGAAGGCAGGGCTCACTGGGACCCAGCCAAATGCGATCAGACAGGTCCCCTCCAGCCCTCGCCTGGCTCCCTGGCATGGCAGGAGCAGGGGGGGTGGCTGTCTCCTACCTCCCACCTCCCCGTTTCCCTGCCCGTAACAAGGCAAATACATCCCCCGTACATCTGTAGAGGGATTTCCACAGCGGAGGGGCTCGTCTGGGGGCAATCCCGGCTGGCAGCGGGGCGAGCAGCTTTTCCATGCTTCTCATCACCCAACTCCACGGGAGCAAACAGCAGCCGGCGTCTGTTTAAACAGAGATGCCGTCGGGTGCGTCGCCCGCCTGTTTGCACTCCTGCAAAGGCAATATCACCCCAGCCTCTCTCGGCTGTCAGCTCCTTTCAACGTCTCAGCCGCGTCTCCGAAATTTTCTCTTCGCATCCCACGTTATGAGGTTTGCTTCCCTTCCCGGCACACCTCCTCGTATCCAGCGCCCAAAGGGATTGCCCCGGCTGCCCAGCCTGACCTTTGCCGGGGGAGGTGGGGGGGGAAATTGTATTTTTTTTCCTCCAAATTCACCGCAATTCCTCCGTAGCTCTGCTCCAAGTCACCCTCTGTATTAACACCACCTGCATCATCCAGACCTTCCTCCTCCTCGCTCACTTCCAGCATCCTTATACCCGCTTTGCTTTCACACAGCTTTACCTCCCCGGCCCATAAATCTGCAGGTTTGAAGCCACTATAAATTTTTTATATATTGTCAGGGGAGCTCTTACAATGTCTGTATCACCTTGGGCGCATAAGACGTTTCACGGAGCAGGGAGCATCCATCCATCTCAGAAGGGAGCGTGTGTTTTCTGCTCTAGATGCCGACTTTAAGCACTGTCCATCACCCAGCGAGAAATACAGATAACAAGCAAAACACACACCGCCACAAACAGGTGAAATTCAGGCACTTGGGGAAGTTCTCAGCCAAGTTTTCCGTTTATTTCCACCCGTTTGAGGCTCCTTCCCAAAGGTGTAAATGGGATTTGCTTGTTTGCTTGCCTTTTTTTTTTTCCCCAGCAGCAATATATTTGCTTTTTGCCTTGGAAGAAAGGTGAATTATGCAAGCTCTCCCAGCAGCCGGGTTAGCAAGCACTACTGCAAGCAGCACAGCAAAAAAACCTCGGTTTTGACCCAAATTGAAGACATGTAGGTCAATTCCTCGACATCCAAGTAAGCAACATGAGCCCACAACGGGGCTTGTAGCAGCGCTTCAGTGCATGTCTTCCCGGTGGTGAGGGAAAGGGTGCTTTTTTGGCTCAAAAGCCTCAAAAATGTGGGTTTTGAGATGACTGACCAAGCCAGCCCCAAATTTCAGGTTTTGGGCACAAGGAGGGACAAGGAGTAGTCGCATGAGATGGGTTTCCTTTGGGAAAATGGGTTAAAACAAGCTGTCCAACAGCCCTGCTCTGGACCCGCTAAATACCTTACGGGACGACTCACTGTTTACTGAGATTCAAGTAAAAATGAAAATAAAAGTAAATTTTTTGGGCAAGCCCAAGAGGACTCAGTGGTTCTTTGCTGCTGCACTGAAACATAGAAATTGCTGCCAAATTTGGGAAAAAAAAAACCAAGCCCATCCTCCCACCCCTGGGGCTGCCCATCGCCTTCGGCAGATGCAAAAGCAGCCGGAAGACGAGCTCGGATGCAAAGCACCCACGTGGCCGGCGTCAAAAATTCAGCGAGATGAATCACCCTCTGATCTCCAAGAGCATCCCGTCACCGCAGGTGCTCTCCTTCTTCATTAAGGCCGTGTTAAGCAACGCATTTCGAGCACAGCGTAGGTCTTTTGACCTTAAAAACAGGACCCCGAGTGCTTCCCGCACCGCCTGTCTACGCCTGCTCCGACTCCAGATGACTCCTTTGGGAGCCTGGGATGGTTTCGCTGCTCGAGGTTTAGCAAAAAAGGGGAAATAACAGAGAAAAAAAAGCAAGATCCTGACTCCTCGAGCAACCCTGCCTATTTTACCTTCAATATTTTTTAACGTGCCCTTCTGCGGAGGGTTTTTCTCCACCTTTCCCTCACTGCTTCACCTCCCAGCGTCGCAAGCGAGATGTAGCAATGCGGCTTGTATATCCTACTAAAAGATATTTAATAAATATGCAAATCACTCCCCGCATCTCCTCGGGCAGGTGAGGTGCGCGAATGGGCTGTAGTTAAGTATTAAACCCATTCACCGCCAAGTACCTGGAGAAGAGCAGAATAAACCAGAGCTGAAGTTTGCATGGAAACAGGGTTAAAGAAATGCATCTGATGATGGCGGGGAAGCTTTTCTCATTGAAAAACAAATCCAATACACCATACCGTAGCACCAACCGGTCAAAATTTAAGGGAACTGGAAGAGAAAACAGCTAAAACCACAGCAGAGAGTCTCATTATGGGCCAGATGTGTGAAATTTTCCTTTTATCGAGTCAGGTTTTCCCCACTGTGTTTTTGCAGCATTTCTCAGCCCCCGACTTCCAGGACCGCCAGTGCCTGATTTCTCATCTTTACCCTATTCTGTATTTCCCAGGTCCATAATACCCTTCCTACCAGGCTCTCCTCTTGGATAAATAAGTCTAATCTTCACAATTGCTCTTCAGAGACGATTTTTTCCAAGGCAGGCAGACTTTATAAATGCTTCCCCCAAGGAATAAATCACTATTTTCCTCCCAGACTAGCCAAAAAAAAAATACAACAGTGAGCAAAACCTTGATGTGGAAACAGGTAGGCAAGTGCACGTAGGTGTCTTATCACACCACGTGCTTGAGTGCGCTGTGGTTTTCCCCTGCTTTTCACCCCAAAACTCCCAAACCCAAGGCAGGTTGTCATCCATATAGAGGGCAGGAATAGGAGCACAGCTCAGATTTGCAGCCAGACCATCATTTTACAGGATTATCCCATATGATGTTGAAACCCGTTACCGCCCCTGGTATTTCTGCCCTCTAAATCACTAGATTTGAGCAAGAAAATGCTTCCACCAACCCAGTGTAAATGTTAGACTTTCCAGCCTGCAAAGTTTCCAAACGTGCTCCAAATGTCTCTTTATTCCCCCTTTCTTTGAAAGCACCAAGCGTTCCCCTTGCCAGCTACCTGCCTGCACACAAAACCCTGCCAGATGGTTCATCGCTGCCTCCAGACGGCTCCTGCCCATCCCTGGAGAGCAGTCCCGCACCACCATGCTCCTGCCAGATAGCTCCGATGGGAGCAAACCCTAAAAAAACCCAACAAAATCCTCTAGAAAATAATAAAGGCAGCGATGCTTTGCACAGGGACGGAAACACGCCCGCGCATCGGAGCCAGCAGCAATTTGTGAGAAGCCACATTTTGCATCACGCAGGGCGAGGAGCCTAAAAATGACCTCGAAAAAAAGCCAGAGCTTTCAAGAGAGAAACGACGGGGCTGTCAAGACAAGGAGGGGTTTGGTCGGTTGGATGCACAGCTCAGCGTCAGCTCAAGCCATGGTGCTGGCAGCCAAATATTGCAAGTGAAAATGTCTAGAGCTGACCTTAAACGATGCAGAAGAGCAGCCAGGTCCTGTGCATCTCCCCCACCAACCAGACAAACAAGCAGTTATTGTTGGGGTTTTTTTTTGCAGAGCAAAAGAAAAAAAGATAAAGTTATTTTTCCTAAAAATTGTTTTGAAAAGAAAAAAAAAAAATTTTGGCACTGCGTGGAGCTTTTGCTCCTCTGCTGGTCCTGGTGAAACAACAGCCAGAGCACCGCGTTCCCCAGTGCTTTTGAGCAAACCCAGCAATAATAAATCAAAGCCAACCGCCGCAACCCGCCGTGAAGCAACGAGGAGGCAAAAGGGAAAGAGCACGACCCAGCTCGCGCAGGGGAAAAGCCAAGAGGGGATGGGAGCCAGTTGCTTTGCACAAGTGCAACCCCTCGCCTCCAGCTCAGAGAGAGAATTCTGCTTTTTAAGGTTTTTTTTCCTGAGCCTTTCAGAGGAGACCTTGCCCTCCTCGAGCAGTTTTACAGCGAGCATCGTGCTCGGTGCCTGTATCAATTCCGGGCACATCCACAACCCTGCCCAGCACATGACCATTTTCTTTGGAGACCCAACCTTGGGTCGTAACGGGCAGTTTTATGAGGAGGGAAATCACCTTGAAGAATCTGCAGAAAACTCACTTTTAGCAAGGAGGCATCTTGCTTTCCTTTTGCTTTCTCTATTTACGGGCTCTTTGGAGATTCAGCTAGACATCTGCTCACAAAGAGGCAGCTTTTGGGGGTGTTGCAACATGATGGCGAGCAAAGAGTCACCGTCAACATCTGACCTGGATTCTGCTGCTTTACACCAGCAACAAGATCCCTTCAAAATAAGCTTTGTCCCAAGAGGATCCACAACTGAAATAGTAGGGGGGAAAATATTACTACAGCTGGAAGAGGTGAGGATGAAAGACGAAGCAAAAAGCAAGAGAGATGCAGTTGAATTTTAATGATATTTACTTTATTTAAAAGGCAAAAAAAAAGCCAAACCCAAAACCTTGGGCATTTGCATCAAAGTGCCTGGCTGTAACACTGCCAGGAGAAGGCGGTTGGAAAAAGGCCACAAAAGGAGCTGCCCCTTTGCATTTCGGCTCCGTGCATGAGTTACGGTGCGATTCCCGAGGATGCTGGGCTTATCGTTCTCGATAAGCCGCTTTTTATAGGTCTGGCAGTGAGATGCGAGAAAGCAGTAATTAAATTTTCACGCGGAAGAAGGCTTCTGCTTCGCGCCCGTGTTGGGAGAAGTCAGCATAAAACATCAGGGTGGGCCAACGATGGGGGGATTGCAATTGTATTTAGGGCAAGGCAATAATACTAGAAAAATGTAAGATTTTTCAGCTCAAAAAACAAGTGCAAATCTGGGAGCACCTTTTCCCCTCCCATATTAATCCAACTACCACCTTTTTACCCTCTAAATATGCACAGAAACTCCAAGAAGTTCACGAGTGGTACAAGCTGATCCCAACAACTGTCAAGCAGAGAAGCTTGTAGCTAGGTAGTAAAGCCATTGCACGCCTGGAAATCAGCTTGGAAATGTGGGTAGACCCAAAACGATCTTGAAAATGGGTCCGTTTAAGATTTCCAGCCCTTCTCGAGAAGCTCGAGTCCATCAAGGACATGGGCAAGTAATGGGACACGGTGGCCTCGTTGCTCCAAGAAACTCTCCCTGTAGTCAACCCACCAAAGCTACCACTTGCATGACCTTGCAATTTTGTGGGTGACCTCCACTGAGCTGCTGTCCACATCCCAGTGGAAATGCTTTTTTCCAAGGCACGAAGATGAAAACGAAGTTGCCAAACACAAGGAGGCCAACATGAGAAGAGCAGCATCTCCTCCTGGGATGAAACCCAACCCTGACAAAAGCCCATTAGCTCCAAAGAGATGAAAAGCTGGGGAGGACAAGGGGTAATAAGCTATTTTCAGGTGGAAGATGCAATGTGATGCCCTACTTAGGCAGGTGCTTCATCAGCCAGAGGAAAGGACTTGACACGTGTCTATTTTATGAGGTCTTTTACTCCATTCTGCTGAGTGCTTGGCTGTCTCAAGGCTCCAGACTTCCAGTCGTTAGAGGCAGTTATCTCTATGCAATTTAATTAAAGTCTAGTGTTTAATGACACAATGTGCGGCTAATTATTTTTCACTGGTTGTCAGGAGGCTTTTTTTTTTTTTTTGGTGGTTGCAAAGCAAAATGTAATTACGGCAAAGAAAGCGCAGGGGTACTATCTTGAGGGCTTTTGGAAACAAAGAGCCTTGAGTGGGCAAGCGGTGGATCCAGCTCTGCTCAACGAGGAATAAGAACAAGAAATATTGTCTGGAGCAAATAACCACCACATAGGGACAAGAACTGGGGACCTGAGGGACACCCCTGGCTTGTTCCACTCTTACTTGGCCAACACATTCATGTGTCTCCACAGAGACACATGAACAAGCCAGCATGTGGAAGCATCCTAAATTTCCATGTCATCTTGGAGACAGGGTCTATGGACGTGCCATACCAAGGCAGTAGCAGGAATTTCAGGGTGAAGTAGAGCCTACAGGATGCAAACAGGTTGGGTCACCCCAATTCGTATCACGAAAACCAGAGACAGATTGAGTTTGTTCATGCAGGACGGGGCTCCTTGGATCAACACAGAAAAATACTGACTTTTCTCCTTGAAATAGCTTCCCACGTGGCAAGTCAAGTCCCTCTTTCAAGCTGTCATTTTTCGGGGGAGAATCTGTTTGCATCTCAATTTGTTTCTTCTTTCAAGACGAATTATTCCCCCATTGGAGCCTTCGTCGTTCGTAGGCTACCAAACACATTCACCAGCAATTTTAGCGCTCCACAGTTTCGCCTTGTCAGCAGAAGAGGGATTTGGGAATCCTGTTTTCCCCTCCCTCCCTCCAAGCCTTTGTCTGCTGGGAGATTTCCCCTCTCTAAGCCTCAGTTTCCCTGTAAAGTTGAGATAATGACGCACATTTATTTTGCAAATTGCTTTGATCTCTACTGTTGAAGGGTGTTCTGCAAGACTTAATTACATGTGTCACCATCAGCCTTTGCCGCACACATTAAAGTATCTTAAGCCGCCTGGCAATGCAGAGGAGATCTGTGCAGAGAGAATTAAATGTGCAATATGCTCATCTGAGAGCAGAGTTTTGCAGTTTTGAAGAGGCCTGGGGAAGTTTTGCAGCTGATAAGTAGCTTCGAGAAACTCCCCTTCATTTTTGCATACGTTATTACGGTTTTTCCCTTCCATTTTAAAATATATCTGCTCGGCACCGCACTTTGAGTTGGCAGTGGGTCTAGAAGCAAGAATTTCTTTTAGCAAGATGCAGGCAGATCCCGTTTTGCTGCAAATAATCCCAACTTTTGAAAGTTAAACCCCCACTGGAAATTGTTATTTCCTTGAGATCTTTGAAACGCCTACATGCTCGGATGGCACAAGCAGCGCACAGTGACACCCAATAATTACAGCTGGTCAAAACATGGAATTTCAATCCCAGGAGAAATTCTGACATCCTGAAATTTGCAGGTTTGTTCCAGCTGACAGAGAAGATACCATTGCAAAGCTGCCCACGGATGTCGGGGGGGTTCTGTTTTGGAGCAGCATCTCCAGAAAAGTCCGGGTGATTTTACAATACACTTTTTGCAGAGCTTTAATATTTCATTAGCGTGTGATGTGATAGCGGCCAAGACATTAGAAGCGTTGCAAAAGAATAAAATAGTCATGAAATAGCCCAGACCTGGGTGGTCGGGGGGAAGAACCTGCAAGAAGCCAAGCTGGGTGATGCATTTCCCCAGCAGCACGGCCTTGACGAGATGAATACTGCAAAGACATCCAAGATCATTTGCATCCTTCTGCCCACGACTTTTCTCCTCATCAGCCATCTGCTACCCTTGAAGGGCTCATGCTCTTTGGGGAGAGGTTTAGTTTCCAAGGCTGGAAACAGCAAGAGGAGCTGGAATGAGAGCAGCAAAAAATCCAGAAGGAATGGGAAGGTCAAGGATGGAGCCAACCCAACGTGCTCCAAACACCCTTTTCTTAAGGGCCTTTGCACGCACAATAGCAAAGACAAAGAGAAAAGAAGGAAAAAGGCCCAAAATAAAAAAAAAAAAGTGGGAAAACAAGGAAGGGAATAGAAGAGCAAAACGCTTCCCAGGGAAAAGCATCCCATCCCCAGTTCCCACCAGCATGGCAGTGGGCAGGTTAGCGAGCGGCAACAGCAAGGGCTGAGCAAGAGCCGCTGGCGCAATTATTTTGGGGAGAGGAGCGTGGCTTGAGAAACTCATTGCCGTCCTTTGTGGATCTTTAATGAACCTTTAAACACGCCAAAAAAAAAAATAAAACAAAGAGGAAAGGAAGTGAAAAGCTCTCATTAAGGCTTTTGGCAGATCTGATTAGTGGTTTTAGAGCCCTAAACAACTGTTTAATTGGTAAATCCTCCGTCAGCCAAGGAAAAGAAAAGGCCGGGCACAAAAGCGGACTGTTTTCCTTGTTATTGGAGAACTGCTCCCTTCCTTCCCGGGGAGAGGGCAGGGCTGGGCGACTGCGTTGCCAAGAAAAATCAAATATCCAACAGAAACTCCCCTCTTCATCCTTTCATCCTGCTCTCTCCGTAAGCGGTGCATCAACTTCGCATTTCTCCCTCTCGCCCAGCCAAGATGCTTCATATTGCAATAATAGAAATGGCATCGAGCCGCGAGCAGGGACCTCACCTAAAAGCAGGTTTTTAGTGCTTTAGGGGTAATTTGGGCTCATGCTGAAGGTTGTGGCCACATCTGCAAACAGCCCATTTCAGGTCTTGTTTCCAGCTCTGAGAAACCACACAATAAAGTAAAATAATTAAAAAACCAAGGAGAAATAAATAACAACCCACAGCTGCACTGGCTGGAAGCATGACCAGGGCAAAGCCATCCTTCTGCACATCTCCATTTGGAGATCACCGGCGCCTTTCTTCTCCCCTTGAGCTTCGGTAACCCAGGGAAGGCAAACTTCTCCAAGACGGCTGAGCAAATCCCTCGTGCTGTGACTCATCACGCAGCCCGATTTAGCTGCTCTCCCCCACGCACACCGTGTACCCCGGCACGCTGCGAGCTCACCCCATTTCCCTATGACTCAGGGTCCCTCCATGTTTCAACACTCCCTTTGCAACTCAACTCTCCGCAGCCCCGTGCTGGCAGTAAAAGCCATTCAAGGCAGCAGCATGAAAGCCAGGATGGTGGGGTTTTTCCCTGGAAATTTGGGTTTTCAAGGGTGCACACCACCCCCTTCCACCTCACCCCAAAATCACTGCAAGACTCCAACAGCATCCCATGCAGAGGGACCTCTTGCAGCACAAGTATCATTGGCTTTGACCTCTTATTTCCCCTATTCATCATCCTCTTTGCTATTTCAGCTTCATTTCGCCGTCTCCATCCTTCACAGCCCTATTTCCAGCTCGGGCTGTGCCTCCCTGTGAGAGAGATGCCATCGCCGCAGTTAAAACCAGGTTTAGGTTGGATGCTGCTTGCCCCAGCATCCCTAAAACCCAGGTACCCGTAGGTTTGTTGCTGGACCACAGCCGACGGGAGCAGCAGCAAAGCACTGCGGCAAACCATTGCTCCGTATTTCTACTCCTCCACTTGTCCAGGGAATTTCCCGTATTTCCATGCAATATGGAAATTTGGGAATTTGGGACCCCCAGCTCCTCCCTGCCTCCTGTGACTTCAGTGCCTTGCTGCCTTCCTTCACTTGAGTCCATAACGTTGCACCAGGGATTAATTTGGCCCCGTGCCTTCATTTCCATCCTTGGCCTTGAATGTCCTTTGAGCTCCTTTTAAAAAGAGATTGATTAATAGGAAATTACTCAAAGTCCTTTTAGCCAGCACTGGTTTTGACACGGAGAAGGAAAGGATAGGATGAAAGGATAGGATGACAGTGCCCGAGTCAAACATTTGCCAAATTAATTCCTCTGCTAGATATCGTTTTGGATTTTGAGTATTTTTTTTTAAATCCATCATGCAGTAATTCTCTAATTAGCTCGGCGTTGCTTGGGTGAGGACACACTGATCTGATTTATGAGGAGGGAAAATATTTTAGGTAGATGCCTTTTTACATGCATCCCAACATGAAGGGGAAGAAAAAAACCTGACCGGGTGCGGGAGACCTCTGAAAGCTGAGAAATGCCTCTTAAACTGCATGGGAGCATGGAGTTGGAGGAATTTTGGCCTTGGGTATGTGAAAGCAGGCAGGACGGGGTGTGGGCAGGACAGGCAGCTGGCCACAGCCTGGGGAAATCACATTAGGGCCGCCGCCGCTCCGCAGAACTGCTGCTAATGCATTAATGCTCCATTTAGGATCAGGGCCCATCGATCCCTCATCTCCCAATAACGAGTTCAAGCCCCTGGTGGGTTAATACAATTTCTCCATGCTTGGAAGTCTTCCCGTTACTGGCAGCTCTCTGCACTGTCATCTGTGTAACGAAGGCATCGGGGCTCAGCACCCCGTCTGCCCTCCAGATCTGCATCGCTGCCCTTTACTCCTGGCAGAGCATCATCACTGCCAAGGGCGCAACGCTGAAAAAAATTGAAGCCTCAAAACCCGGAGAGCCCAAAGTACAGCTCTTGAGGATGCTGAATCAGCAGGATGCCTTTCCCCTGCAACGCTTGCTCTCAATTTTGCTCAGGTTAATTAAAGGAGGGAGAAGATCCCACCTTCGGTGGTCTCAAATTTACAGTAACAAAAGATCTGTCGCTGGCCCAGCACAAAAAAGTTGCTCTGCTCTTGCAAAAACCAAAAGCCCCCCCCAGATTTTCCAGCAAAACATCTCCCCTCCCGCTTTTCCACATCGGCACCATTAACGCCATCCCTTCCCCTTGATTTGCTGGGGACAGATCCTGACAGATCATCCCACACCACGGAAAGCCAACCCTACCCCACCACACACACAAAGCTGGCAGAAATCGCCCCAAAATGCTTGCTTGCAACATCCCGGCTGCTCGCTGCATACCAAGGATCTTCCCGCTCCCGCAGCGATTCCTTTTTGCTGGTGGGTGAAGATTTTCCCACTTTATCAAGCACTTTGGCACGCATTATATAACCCCATGATATTAAGATTTTTCCAGCCCCCATAGGATGCCTATAAATAAAGAATAGAGCCGGGGGGGGAAATAATCCCACTGCAACCTGATGATGGATAGATCCACCCACTGCACCCGCGTGCAGCTAAAACTCCCCAGGGGGAAGAGAAGGGGGGCGTCCACACTGGGCTTGAATTCAGCCCAGCACCTAAAAAAAAGGCCCCCCAGGGTTTCACCGCCATGGAGCGGGTAAGGAGCAGCGCCCTAAAGCTCTGCAAGCTCAGGGGTGGCTGCCTTTCTGCTGACCGCGGTGAAGTGGCATTGCCCCCCCTGCCCAGGAGCTGAAACTGATGATAAAAACCACCCAGAACCTCCCCATCCCTCCCAAATTCTGCTTCCAGAGCCCAAAAGGCCTGCAAAAGGCCTCGCTCTGAGCCCAAAAGGCCTCTTTCTAAACACCAAAAGTCGTTTTCCAAGCCCAAAGGGCCTCACTCCAAGCCCAAAGGGCCTCTTTCTAAATGCAAAAAGGCTCACTCTGAGCCCAAAAGGCCTCTCTAAACACAAAAAGCCTCTTTCTAAGCCCAAAAAGCCTGCAAAAGGCCTCGCTCCGAGCCCAAATGGCCTGCAAAAGGCCTCGCTCCGAGCCCAAAAGGCCTCTTTCTAAACACCAAAAGTCGTTTTCCAAGCCCAAAGGGCCTCTTTCTAAATGCAAAAAGGCTCACTCTGAGCCCAAAAGGCCTCTCTAAACACAAAAAGCCTCTTTCTAAGCCCAAAAGGCCTTGCTCCAAGCCCAAAAGGCCTCTTTCCAAACGCAAAAAGGCCTCACTCCAAGCCCAAAAGGCCTTGCTCCAAGCACAAAAAACCTCTTTCTAAATGCAAAAGGCTACTCCGAGCCCAACAGGCCTCTTTCTAAACACAAAAAGCCCCTTTCCAAACCCAAAAGGCCTCACTCCGAGCCCAAAAAGGCCTCTTTCTAAACACAAAAAGCCTCTTTCTAAGCCCAAAAGGCCTTGTTCAGAATGGTCTTTCTAAATCCAAAAAGTCTTGCTCCAAACTCAAAAAGCCTCTCTCTGAACCCAAAACCACACCACATGCAAGTTGGTGGAGACACCATCAGAGAAAATGGGTGAATTCATGGAGAGAGATGAATTTGGGGAGGAAAAAAAGAAAAAAAAAAGCTGGATTTGGGCTTGGGGAGGGTACGGGGAGGTGGGGGAAGATGCCAGGGGAAGCTTCAAAGCTAAATTTTGCATAAATCGGGGCTGAGATGAACCAAATCCACAGGGACGTGCTTGAATATTGCTCTGCAGCTTGTGCCTTCATCCCAGGTAGCAAAATTGCATTTATCTCACCCCACTCTCTGCGTTTCTTCAGGATTCATTCATTTAAGGTTGAAATCCGTAAATGGCCTTTTTCTCCCCCCCCAACCCTTCCTGTCTCCTCCTAAACTGCTTTAATTTCCCACCAAGATTTATTCCGGCTACTTTCGCTCCTGTTACTGATGATCCTGGCTTGGGAATCGGTCGCCGGAGGATTTGCTCTCTTTTCCTTGCTCCACAAGCACGACGGGCAAAAGGGACTGGTAGAGGTGAAGAACTCCTTCAGCCTTTAAAAAAATCTCGGCTTTCCACAAATTCCCAATTTTTCCCCATCATCGAGACCTCAGAGGTGGTTGCCGTCATCCACCATGCAGCAATTTTCCCAGTTTCCCCCCAATATCTGCATTTATAAGTTATTTCTGGTGATGGAAAAGCAGCAAAAGTTGCTACTGGGTGGCAATTTGGGGTAAAAATTAACATTTTAAAGGCAAAGCGTTAAGGCGAGGAGGGGTTTCAAACACATCCAGCCCTGGCAAATCCTGTTAATAGGGATTCAACCTGGTCTTTAACGAGATAATAAAAAAAAAGGGGGGTGGGGGAAACCATGTAGGCGATTGGGTGTGTTGGGTGGTGTAAATGTTGTGTTTAATCCGAATTTTGGTATAAATCTGTCCCCATGGCATGAAATGCCACTGGTTTCCATTTCTTAAAGCCCAGCTCTGCCGCAGGAGGAGGGGGCCAAGGGAGTGGTTTCTCCACAGGATATTGATAAATGCTTCTGCCCTGAATCAGTGGGGAAATATATATATATATATTTATAATCTCCAGAAAGGCTGACTACTGAAAGCTTTTAAAAAATGATCGGTTCAATCAATGCATTTCACTGTGGCTATGAGCATTTCATGCTTCCCCTCTCCCCCCTGCCTTGCCTTTTTAATTTTTCGAAGGAAAAAGATGCCAAATTTTAATCACAAATGCCCAGAAAAAAAATAATTAAAAAGATTAAATCCTTAAATGGATTTTTTTTTCTTTTTCCCCAAGTTTCAAACCCCCCTCCCTTGACCTTCAGCCTTCATCGCCCCCCGTGCTTCTCCTCTTCCTCCCTCCCCACAGCCGTCAGGGCGATGCTGAGCCCATTAGGGAGCCGCAAGCTGTAAATCATCCCATTTCCAGCCCGCTGAAACGCCTGGTCAAAAAGGGGAAAGACTGATGGAAGTCTTATTTAAACATTTTGGAAGTCATTTGGGGGCGTTTAAGTCTTTCTTCATTTGCCGCCGGTCCCTCTCCGGCGAGCCAAGGGCCTGAAAGGAAGACGGATAGCCGAAATAAAGCTTCTAATTGGCACCTTTTTCCCTGTCTTTGGCCATGATGAATAAGGAGGAGACAAGGGCTGAGCGGGTGCCGGGGTGCAGGAGGAGGCAGCGGGACGGGGGCATCCCCTCCCCATCCCAATTTCCCACATTTCCATTGGCACCTGCTGCCTTTTATCTGCCATGTTTCCACGGGGATGCTGCATTTCACTGCCGATCGCTGTCTCCCAGGGAAGGCGATATCTCGCCGGGCGTGAGTCGAAGCCTGCAAGCGCCTTTGCAGACCAAAAAAAAAAATCTGAATTTTTATTTACTTTTAACAAGTCCCAGGAGATTGGGCCAAGCAAGGACATCACAACAGGCTCCCTCCTCTGTCTTGATCTGACCCAAAATCCCAACGTGGCCATCCCTTGTTGGGAAAATTAGATGCTCTGGGGTGGTTTTTAATGGGAAAAATGCAACATGCCATTATTTCCCAGCATCTAAACCTCATGCGGCCAATTTTCTGCATGGATTCAGGGCGGATTTCCTAAAAATAAGGCTTTCTGCAAGCTCATGGCAACCTCCTCCAATGCATGGCAGCACCCCACACCCACTTGCAAACCCACTTATGAATATTCAGGTTATTTTGGCTATTTCCAGGCAAGAGGACACAACATTTTCCCAGCAAAGGAGCCCGGCATTCTGCAGCTCTATCCCAAGAGCCGGGAAGAGGAACGCATGCTAAGTATTTTGGGGCTAAAAAGCGAGAAAATAAGGCTGAAAGCTGAAGGAGTTTGAGTTTGGTCTTAATTCCCCAGGGATGAGTCGAGGTAGGGATGTGATTTTGGGACTGAGCATCACCCTCTGTCCCCAGGCTTGTCCCCAAAACCCCTTCCTCCGAGCACCATGTGCCCTTGGCTGGCTTCGGTCCTCTCCTTATTTTTTCTACACCACTCCATTGCTTTATTCATGGAGATTTGCATTGATTTTGCCATAAAACATTATGAATTCTGCTCGGGGAGAAAAAAAATAATAATAATAAAAATAAATAACATTGATCTGCTCCTTAATTCGGCACCGAGCTGTGAGACCCCGTAACGGCTCACCCCAGGATTTACGCTGAGGTTGCAAGAGCTCAGCCATTTTATATATATTTTTTTTCCCTTTTTAAATTATTTCTTTTAATGAAAGTTTCTGCTGTATTTGGGAGGTCCCATCTCTGCTGGCTGTGCAATGGGTTTGGGTCTTTTTGTGTACCTCCCACTGTGGGCACTAAAGGGGCATTTCAGAGCCCTTTTATCCCAAATAGCATCATTCAGGCTCTTATTTCAGGCTCAGCCAGCCCTGTAACCTGATTTTTACTGGGATCCGATGGTACCTCCGCTCCCTGGTACCCTTAGGAAGACTTATTTCGACACAGCTTAATTCAACACCCATCCACCTTGGCCAAATTGTGCAAGAACCAATGTTTTTGGGCAATGCAAGAAAATGCCATTTCCCCTCCCTATCCCTGCACACACGGCTATGGAACAGGGCGCAAAAATTCATGCAAAATATCCCAAAAATCGGTCAGTTCTGGTCTGCTATGAGTGTCCGCAGCAGCTGGTGTAAATCCCCCCAGGTCCCATCGATTGCCAAGGGGCAACACCAATTTACACTCGCTGGGGGAACAGCCCCTCTGTATTTGCTGCCTGCAATAAGTATCAATAAATACTAAATCCATAATAAATCAAAGAAGGTATTAGTCCATGGAGAGGAACAGAAACTTGCTTTAATTTAATTTTGGATAGCGATGCAATAGGCTAAAGTTGTTCTTGACGGCACAAACCCACCTGGGAGCTGCTCGCTGAGCAAAGGCAAAATATGAACCAAAAAAAAGTTAATTTATCTCATGTGAAAAAAAATATTAGGGCTGGGCACAGAGGAATAAAGCGTAGGAACTGGTTATCTTTTCTCTAGGGAGGATTTTTCCACCTTCCCCTTGGCAGGGTGAACCCTATTGCTGTAAATTCCTTGGGGTACCTGTAATCTCCTGTGTGCAGCAGACAGCACAAAGAAATCCAGGGTTTTTCTTTTTCCACCCGATGAGCAACACCTATCCCGAGCAGATAACCGCCAAGTTCAGAAACTCGCGCCCCGCGAACGCGAAAATTGGATTTCACTGATGTCCTCAAAGAAAAAAAAATTCAAAGAAAAATCCAGATTTCCCCGTCTCTCCGGAGGAAAACTCCTCCGAAAGCGTCAGTTTAGGCTTTTCTGAAACGTCGGCTGCTGTATTTCAAAACCAAATTGAAGCCCAAATGCTTCAAAGTGGGGGAAATAAATAAATAAAGCGATTCCTTTTTGAAAAAAAAGATGAAACAAAACATTTCTGCTCTCTCCAGACCTTTCTTCCCCAAACAGGATCCTGGCGAAACCTGCAGTATTTTTGCAACATATTGGGATTTTTTTTTTTTTTTATAGATTATAATTCAATCGAGATGTCTCCTGTTAGATGTACCAAACCTCTGCCACCTTCATGCAAGTCTGTCTCCAAGGCTGGATTTGACACGAATTGCCTGGGGACCCAAATGCATCTTTAGGAACCAGTTCTTTGATTTTGTAAATTATAATTCTAAATATATTAATGGACCCAAGTGATGCTTTTTATAAGTGGGACCTTCTTGCAGCACCTGCACAAAACAGGGGTGGTTCCAATGGTGGGGACAAGCTCTGTCCCTTGATTCTTGGTCTCACCCGTGTCACCCGACAGTGGCCCCCAATGCTGTCCACCACAAATGAATACAATTTTGGGGTGAGATACAGTATTTCTTCTGCTGGCAGGTGCCTATTTCCCAGCCTGTCAGGTGTGAATGAGATCTTCATCGCAACCTTCTCCATGAGCATCTTCTGGTGAGACGTCACAGCCTTGGAAACAGACACCGTGCTACTGTACTGGCAGCATTTCTCCTGCTAGAGAGTGCCACCTTCTCTTCTGCTGCCACTATTCACAGCTGGAGTAGCTTAACCAGGTCCCACAGCCACCCCAGTGCTGACATCGGTGTCCTCCAAACATTTGCGAGCAACCCCAAACTCCTCAAGCTTTGACCAACTGGGCTCCTCCACGACCTGGTGTTTGGGGACAGGGCACCACTGCACCACAGGGTCCTGTACAGGAGGGGAACAGCTAAATTCCTCATGGTCCAAAGGCAATATTAGCATCAAATATCCCCAGGAGATGCCAAGGTGTTTGTCTTGGCCATGCTTGTCATCTTGAAGAACTCCATGCAGGTATCAGAGACATGCAACTGCTTTTTGCTGCGTCCTCCTGGTTGCGCAGCACCCGCTTTCCTACGGGGCTGATTATCTCAGGGCGAGCGAGCAGAAGAGTCCTCCTGAAATGTTGATTGCAAAATCAATAGGCGTTTCATTTTAATTGAATTTCTGAGCTGGGCAGGAAAGCTGGAACCGCTTCCACCTCTCTTCTTGCACAGGGGCTGCGGTGTAGACAGACAAACGGACATCCTGCCCTAGTCAGATGAGCCTATGACGCAGGTCAATCCAGTCTCTGGTGACCCTAATGGCCTGTGGCCTTGAGGGCAAGATGCTGTTGTCATTTAGAATAGCTTGGAATCACCCAAATCTCACTTTTTTTTTTTTTCTCCTACCCCATCTAAACCCCATCCTATTGCTGTTGCCACCAGCTTCAGGTGCATCCAGAGGGTCCAAGTGCTAATTGCAAGAAGAGGAAGAGCTGGGACAACCTATGAGTTATAATTTATTTTTCTGAGACACAAGGATGGGGATTAAACAACGCGATGGATGCAGATGACCCAGGAGGCTCCAGGCAGTGATACATGTCTTAACCATCAGAGAATCGTTTGTGTTGAAGGGACCTTAAAGCCCCCCCAGTGCCACCCCCTGCCCTGGGCAGGGACACCTCCCACCAGCCCAGGTTGCTCCAAGCCCCGTCCAACCTGGCCTTGAACCCCTCCAGGGATGGGGCAGCCACAGCTGCTCTGGGCAACCTGGGCCAGGGGCTCACCCCCCTCACAGCAGAGAATTTCTGCCTCAGATCTCATCTCAATCTCCCCTCTTCCAGTGTCAAACCCTTCCCCCTCGTCCCATGGCTCCCTTCCCTGCTCCAGGGTCCCTCCCCAGCTTTCCTGGAGCCCCTTGAGGGACTGGAAGGGGCTGGAAGGTCTCCCCGGAGCCTTCTCTTCCCCAGGCTGAACCCCCCCAGCTCTCTCAGCCTGTCCTCACAGCAGAGGGGCTCCAGCCCTCCCAGCATCTCCGGGGCCTCCTCTGGCCCCGCTCCAACAGCTCCGTGTCCTTCTGCTGTTGGGGCTGGCTCTTGGCTCCACAAGTTTCTAAGGAAATAGTCCTACCTTTAGCTCTTGGTTATGCCAAAGAGGTTTTTGGAGGGATGCCATTTTTGCTTCCCTCGTACAAACCCTGCAGAGCACCCACCAGCATGCCCAAACATCCCTGCTGAAGATATTACTGACTAAACCCCCTAATTTTCCTGCCTGCATCTGCCTCCATGGACGGACATGTGAAATTTCAGATGCACAACATGGATCGATACCAGCGTGTTCAGCCGCTCGCGTTAATTTGTGATTTGGATGCAGAAACCGCTCACGCATCGGCAAAAAATGGAGCAGAAAGCAAGTGAGGAGCAGCTCCCAAGGGGTCATTTGGGGGCGGCTGGAGAGACACACATGGTTCTCGTGGAAGATGAGCAAGACCCCAACCAACTCCAACCTCAATTCAGGGTCTGGATTTAGCAGGGGCTGCTAAATGCCCCCATATTTTGTAGGAAGGCGACACAGCTCTGCATCCCTCCATCCCCTCTCTAATACCCATCAGTTTGGCAGGACAAGGAAAACCAAGGAGGAAAAACTCGGGACAAAGCAGCATTGCACCATTGCAGGCAGAAACGACGCACAAATCCCCTTTTTGCTGTATTTTCTGCGTTCCCCACAGCACCAAACCCCAGACGCTGGTGCAAAGCAGACGCCCAATAGCAATTTTGAGGGAATGTATATCACCCAAAGGGATATCATCCGACATCATCCCGGCTCTTCCCCTTCCCAGGGCAAACACACTTCATCAACACCTGCAAAAAGGATGAGCTGGGGCTTTTTTTGCGGCTCCAGCCCTACAATCCCCCTTAATTCTTCCTAAAGGAAACCAATTTACACAGCAGAGGTGTTCCATTTGGAAAAACCAAGTAGCCACCCTCAGGCTTATAAAGCGATTGGAAGAGGGAAAGATGTGAAAGGAGGCAAACGGCCCCAAAAATAAGGTTTAAAAACTCCACTGGGCCAGTGATGAGCACAAGCTGGTCCCCATGCCTGTGCAGTTGCTCCTGTAAAGGGCTATTTGTGGTCCAGGTCCCCAGGAGCAGGGGGCAGGGCTTTTGGGGCAGCCCCGTGCACCTCCACCTCACCCCAGTTTCTTTTTCCACCCTTTGTTTTAGAAATTTGGCCAGTTAATAAATTGCCTCATCACTGCAGAAACCAGTCTTTTTGTGGCAATCTGGCCAAAAATCCCAAATTCAACTGCGACTGGGTATGGGAGACACTGCCAGTGCCAGGTGCCGAGATGGATGACCCCAGAACTCAAATCGCCGCGAGCGTTTTCTTGCTAAATGGCCTTTTTGAAGGTATTTTGGAGCTTGAGTCCCCAAGGGATCCTCCATGAAAAGGAATCTTAAACCAGGTCCCCCCCATCCAAAGGGGCTCATGGATGAAGGTACCTTGGAAATGGTCCCACATCCCCATGGGGACGGTGACGGGCAGAGCCCATCCCTGCTGCAGAACCGCTTCACCCACAAAAAAAATATAATAAATAATATAATCACATTATAATTATAAGTTAATTAAAGCAGGAGAGATCAAAGCCACTTTAGACAGATTAATGATATGAGGAGTGCCAGAAATTTTCCCCGGTTTATGCATCAACCGCATCGCCGGCGCCTTTTTCCAGGCTCTGGCGCTTTTGCGCGTGTCA
>VYZM01008657.1:15535-58395 GCA_013398915.1 Dromas ardeola | reverse complement strand
AGTGTGATACATATGGGATGGAATACCCTGTTGGTCAGTTTTGGGTCACCTGTCCTGTCCACTCCTCCCTATATGTGTGACCCCACTACACTTCTCCGCTTCCAACCGTCTAACGGGGCAAATAGTGAAGTTAGCTGACCTTGGTTGTTATAGCAATAAGTATAAGCAAGAGCCTCTGTGCATACCATTCCTTGGGATAATCAGGTCTTATCACTCTGAGAGTGAACAGTTTCTGAACAATATGCTGTTAATTTCAGGCTTTAGTCAGTTAGAAGAGGCCCAGCTAAAAAGTAAAATTACAAATCAGAAAATTGGTTCTATTTTACCTCAAACCAGGACAATGTGGTTGATAATAATGATGTTATTGCATGTCTAGGTACTTGCTGACCTTTCTCCTGTTAATGGAATATTAAAACCTTCGCAGGTACTTCTCATATAGATATGCCGACTCCTTATTTGATGGCACATTTTGAACAAACACACAGGAGCTCATTTGTAGTGATGGATAAGATTGGATACACTTCTTATTCTTATTTTTGATTTGGCCAATTAGTACCACCATTTGCATCTTGCCTATTAGCAAGATGATTGTTGGTGACATGCCACAACTACATTTAGTATACAATTAATATTAATTTCTGGTCTGCTTCATGTAAGTAGGCTTATGGTCTTGAAGAATAGTCATGAAAATTGTTTTTGATATTTCTACAAATTCAGCTGTTTTCAGAGATGGTTGATGCTGGGATAAAAGTAAGTTTACTCAGTTAAACAATGATTCCAGTGTTTCATTTTAAAATGACACCAGTGTGATATTGATTAAGTCTTTCATTTCAAACATGTGATTTGTCTTCCCTTTCAATCTTCTTGAAAAAAGGTCCAACTACTATTCTTTTATGAAAAATAAATATGCAAAACACCAGCACTACTCCATATCCATCAGATATGCTTTCTGAAAGTGACTATTTTAGAACTATATTTTAAGAACCAGATTATAAGACACTTGCTCTCAGTAATACCTTATTCCCTGTAAAGTCCCTTATTATTACAAAGCAGTTAAACTACCTCTTGGAGTGAACAAGCATGACAAAATCTAACCCTGCATTTCTGATACAAATAAAACCACACTATAATTTATCAGTTATCCCTGAAGTTAATTTGAGGTTTAAGCCATAAAGAGGGTGGGGGGAAGAAAAAAGAAAAAAAAAAAAAAAAAAGCACTGGGCTGAAGAGACCTAATTTCTTTCAGACTTTCTTTCTGCATGGGAGATTTGATAGCAAGTACTGCAGTTTAAAAGTCTGAGTAAATGCAAATGAAGGAGAAACTGGGACATCTGGGTATAAAAGTATATTATGTAGTTCCAAGAGGTCCAGTGGCACTTGTGTTGTGTTTAATCAAGTAGAACAAAGTAGATATTAGATCCTGGTAGACTATTTTGCTTAGCATTCTACAAGTTGCATTTAAATCTCAGTGGCCTGAATGCTAATTAATAGAACAAATTAATCTTTTTGACCCAAAGGAAATTTACAAGCATGTTCTTCTTACACTTACAAGGGTATTTATGTAGACTTTCAATGGCTCCATTGCAAAGGCTGAATAAGATCTGTGTGGCAGTCCCAAATCAAAATTAGGAGGAATTGGTTTTTAATCAGTGAGGCTTTTTAGAATGTAATTGTTAGAGAAGAACAAGGTTGCCACTCAACCCAGTGTCAAAACGGTCTGACACCTTGGAGGAGATTATTTTCTCAGAAGCAAATAATTTTTTTCCCATTGAAGTTTGTAAATCGATACTGTTCTCTAAAAATATCCGGAGGTTTTCCTAATGTGTTTTGCTAATGGAGAACAAGGAAAATAAGATTAGAGTGGATGCTAAATGGAAAAAGGGAACTGAACGTGAAGAAAAAAAAAAAACGCATTCTAGTTGTTGAGGTACAAACTCAAAAAAGGAGTGCATCGTGGGTGAGAATGAGACCTGAGCAGCGCATTTCTGAAAATACAGAAAGGAAAAAAAAAAAAAAAGAGCATCTCCAGGCTAGTAAATGGGAAATATTCCAAAAGAAGTCCTTTTAGCTGCTATGTGTTGCGTTGGTGGGGAACATCAAGGAGCTCTGTAGAGCATAAAGGAGACATATTTTCACTGAAAGAGGCCTTTGAAAGAATATTTTTGCACAGAAAAAAAAGCGTGGATGCTTTTATATTTGAATTAAGACATTTCTTAGAGAATGAGAAAAGCTTTCCCAAATAAATGTTTACCTCATAAATGTGCTGATTTTAGATTTGAAACCCTGCTCTCCAAGGACACAGCCTTGCCTGCTTTGCTCTTGTAAAGTTTCACAATATAATAGAAAAGATCAGTGTTTTTCCTCACTTTTCATGACTACATGTGTACTCATTGCTTCTCAGGAAGAGCTGGTCAGGTTATTTATTTTTTGTTGGATAATTTCAGAAATAACAACAAAAGTCTCGAGGGCCACCATCAGCAAGTAAAAACTTGTGTGAGCCTACCCTGGGATGAGTGAACCCTTCACTCAGAGACACACCACCAAGAGACACAAGGCAAAGCAAACACACGAAAGCAAATAGGGGATGGAGCAAGCTTTGCATTCATACCTGTTGTACTTTAGCATCTTCATGCTTTTGCTGCTGTCAGCTCTTCTCTGTGCAGTTGCAAACTTTACTCAAGTAATGTCCTGCCTCAGCATTGATCTGTGCACCTGGCTAGTCCTAAGACCACTTCTCTGACAGATCATTCTTTCCTTCCCCGAGGATCTTTGAACACAAAAGCTGTGTTAGTCTTCATGGCTGCAGACAATGGTAATAAATCCTCTCACAAAGGCAGATCCATGCGGTGGTGAATATCTTTTCATTACCATCTCTATGCTTTTATCCAAATCCGTTGGTTTTGTCATCCCCTAAATGTGCAGGATTCTCATATCTGGAGGGTTGTAACGTGATAATTGCAAAAGTTTTAACTTCCTGCCTGCCATTATTACTGTTGTATAACACAAAACAGATTTATCTTAGCACAATTTGGCATTCTGCCCTCAATCTTGCATGCAAAGTCACATGTGCAGGCATGTTGCCTATTCTTGTTTATTTTGGTTTGGGGATCACTAAGAAAAAAAAATTGTCACTTCAGCTTGGGTGTCAGGAGAGACTGAGGAAATTCTCACATACACGCTCAAGACATCCTTTCAACAAAATTTTCTACATTTCTCCCTGGAAAGAAAAAGCGGCCAAGTGAGGACACTTTACTATCAACACTGAATCTCTGAGACCCAAAGCTTGACAGTGTTTGTCCAGGCAGGCAAGGTTTACAGCTGAGCAGGCTTCTTCAAAACTCTTGCAGTCTTTTTGGTCTAAATAGATGTGTGCTGGTGATACTGAGAATCCATAATTGGCCCACGAGTACCTTGCTTGCCCTGAGAAGAGATGTAGTATAGAAACAGCCTGCCTCAGGAGTCTTCAGGTACATGCTGTGCTTCTCTGACCTTACGAAGTCATGTCTAAAATGTCAAGGGTTTTGATTTACATCAGTAAAAACGCAATCAGGAACTCAGCTCAATACAATCTGTACAATACGACCCAGAAGAAAATGGATAAGAACAAGAATGACCTTATTTTAAGTTTTTCCTACTAAACTGATACTCATATGTAATTTATTGTTAACTACTGAAAACCATTCTCTATGAGCTGTTTACAGCTGAAAGACAAATGCAAGTGTTTTTTTCTAAGGCTGGCAGAAATACCAGTTGGTCTGAATTCTCACCCTCATGAAAAAGCTATACCCAAAAGATAGATTTCAGTTTATATCATAAAAAAACCCCCCACAGCTGGGATTTACATTGGTCATACCTTTCTAACAACCATGCTAGCTGACCCCTGCCCTAAGCTGTATACACATAGTATGCCGCATATAGTCTCTTCCCTTTTCCTGAAAGTGTGACCATTCTGAGTGGTGCAAAAGTGCTAACTGAGAAAGATCTTGGCCCAATGGATCTCCTGAAACATTAAATAGAGTATTATGTCACTAAAACACTACCATTTTCTGCCCTTTAGTTTAAAAGACTGCAACACACAAAATACTGTGGTTTTTCTTTCTGTTTCTTTTAACAGTCCCATTCAAGTAAGATTGCTGATCATATATCCCAATATTATTTAACTGCCTAGTTTCCCGTGGCAGTTAGGTGCCTGGCTGCAGGTCCAGCAGCAGAGTCTGGTCAGGTAACATATAAAAACTACACCACTCAGTAGTGATGGCACAAAAGCAGTCATTCATGGTATGGAGCTCCTCAGCCAAGCAAGCACTTTTACAAGGCATTTTTATCATTATTACTATCTGGATACTCTGCCCTATCAGAATGTAGCGAAATAATTAAACTGAGCAGACTGCCAAAGTACATGCTAATTAACTTTAGTTAACTTCCTGCAGTATTACCCTATGAGAGGGACATCGTTTGAAATAATTAGGCATTAGAGACCTCTAAAGTTCATCAACTGGTTCATTTTCTAATGCTTTGCCCTCGCTGAACACTTACAAACCTTATGGATGTGCTTGAACTCTGCTACTAACATTGGCCTTTCATAAGCAGGTGTTCTGGTGC
This sequence comes from Dromas ardeola, assembly GCA_013398915.1. Taxonomy (NCBI): domain Eukaryota; kingdom Metazoa; phylum Chordata; class Aves; order Charadriiformes; family Dromadidae; genus Dromas; species Dromas ardeola. The sequence goes on along the minus strand of VYZM01008657.1, from coordinate 53,793 downwards.
TGCATTTCGGCAAAAAGCAGGAATCTCACATTAGTGTCAAGTCACCTGCTCAGATGGAAATGAAGGACATTGAGCCTTACAGAACACCAGCAGGATGAAAATCAGCATAGTACTAAAGAAAACCAGCAGAACAGGCAGGTTTCCTTCGGTACAGGAAAACAGCTTGCACTTGCACAAGGAGAAAATGATAAAAAGACTTTTCATTTAAAAAGAAGCATGGCAAGTGACTCTTCACGCATAGAGCAATATGCTTCTTTAAGATCCTGCTAAGTCCTCCAAGCCTTGTGCTTTAGTCCCACAGAAACCAAAGAAAATTTTGCCAATAAACTTTATAGCTGGTACCTTTTTACTTTTGCTGGGTGAATGCTGTGATTTAAGAGAGCTGCGCTATAGCTGCGGTCATTACTCTTCCCAGAAAGAGAAAGTGGTAACCTTCTTCCCCTCTCTGTTCCTGGAAAGGAACCTCTTAGATGTCTTTTGATATCATTATTGAACAAGAGGTAAAAAACCCCAGGAAACAACAACCAGGGCAGACAGACCAATTCTAGGAAACCAGCTACACCTTGAATATGCAGAAAAAAAAACCAAAAAAGCATTTGTTGACACTAGCCAGCTCAGCATCTCTCACTCTTGGTTTCAGTGTTATCATTCTTTTCAAGCAATCCCAATTTTCACTCATAAATTTGTGCATGTATTGCTTTAAACAGCTTAATGATATCCTGCTTGTTATGCACACAGTGTAACTCTTTTCTGTACCCAAGGCACCAATTCAAGAGACTACTAGCTTTCCAAATCACTCATATATCTTCTAACATTTGCACAGCCACCTACTCCAAATCAACACTCAACCCAGAAGAAACCTTCAACACTGCTCTATGGTCCCTCAGCTTTTGAAGATGGGGAACAACATGCTGTTTTACTGGTTTGCTGTTAATTTTTACAAAGATAGGCTTCTGGATATATCTGTCACTAAGTGTAAAAGAAAACAACTGAAAAGAAAAAAAAAGTTACCAAGTTTTGCAATGCATCAGTGTTATTTTTTAGTTGCTTCGTGTGTATGGTCACAAGCTAAAGTAGTCTTCACACACATTCTGCATTAATTCCTCTTAGGGTGAACTGGCTCCAAACCAGGACGTTGTGCCAAGGAAGCATGAATATTCTGCAGAGCTGACCATAGAGATCTGGCTTTAATTTATTGTAGTAATAAATTTGAATTTATCTGGCATGTCCACCTCTTACAATTGTTGTACAACCCTCAGGCTCCTTATCATTGGCCTTGTCCTCCTCTCCCAATGCATACCATTTCCAAAGACGACACTGTTCCTGTGTGCCTTTTTCGCTGATTCCAGTTTCAAGGTCATACAGGTAAATATAACCTAGGTTAAAAATAAAAAAGTTAAAAAAAAAAAACATTTCACTTTTTTCTTCTTGTTTAGGCAAAGATGTTCAGGAGACCTTTTTAAATTTAAAGATTTTCTTACATACATTCATAATCGAAGGATAACATTTTTATTCTTGAAGGTCATGAAAAGACAGTTTAACTATTTACTTTTGAGTCAAGGTAAGCTCTAGAATCTGAAACACACTCTGAAGCAGGCAAAGGGTTTGCAGGACTAGTAGAAAGATGGGTCTTGAGGCTCTGGGTCACTTTCAAAATCCTCCCTCAAGCTGACTTTCCACATCAACCCAATTGCACCACGCAGGGAATGTCCACTTAACCTTCGATGCTGAACCTCAGAGTCCTCTATAGCATGTACACATGTCTGGATCCCACCCTGCCCTGCTGGGCACTTTCTCCATGCCCAAAGGACTCTGCAGAAAGCTACACTCAAGTCTCAAGGTGAGGACAGTGGCAGAGAATTCCCTGAAGGCAGAATGAACCAGAACGGAACAAGGCATTGCACTTGTGAAGCACTTGCTTTTGGTTGTCAGGTGCTTGCCAGAAATCAAAATGCCATGTGGACAAAATGGCAGATACCTGTGTTTCCCAAGCCCACCTGCTTCGGGAAGTCCATTTTCCCAGTCCTTCAATGCCTCGTCCACCAACATGTCTGGACAGATGTCTACAGTCGAGTCCCGTAAAACCACTGACGCTGTACCACGAGCAGCACTATTCAGCTGGGGCTTAAGAAATGATTTTGGGATAAATATTTTTTCCTCTCATCCTGTGCTTTATACAGAAATATCTGCCTTTCATTTAGAAGCAGAATGAAACCTTTTTAGTCTCATTCGAGTGTCATGTTCGCTTATCTTCCTGCCATTTTTTTTGGGTCTCTAATGCTGTTTGTCAGATTGGACTATTTTATAGACTAGAATATTTTCTAGTTGTTTAGTGTTAGACACTGTGGGTGAGCCCGCTTTAAGCTCTTCTGCAGTGCATGGAGAGGCATTGGTTTCCTGGCTGGTAATTTAGAGCAGTAGCTTAGTTTAGGTGTTTTAAATTCCCCTCTGCAAGGACGTATCTGTAAGGTTCTGTGGCACTGCCACCTGCCCAGCCTCCTCAGGTGCTCCCCATACCCTACCCATGACCCAGGACCTTGTTTCATCCCAGCCAGGGACAAGCAGCCTCTGCTGCAGTGATGCCATGAGACGCCACAGCTTTTCCCTGCTTGTTCGTGGGCCAAGCTGAGCCAGGTCCCAGACACCAGCTGGCACCTCGTGCACCTTGACATCACAGGCTGTAGGTACTGTGGGGACTCCACCTTTTTGTGACTGAGGTTAACCCATGGAAACACCCCTTCTTCCTCCTTATTACGACAGTTCTCAGATCATTACACAGTATAACTTTTCATCTCTGAAAGAAAGCTAATCTGTTTACAACTATAATTTTTTGAAAAAAAATTGCCTCAAATTGTGTAATTAAGTGAAGTATTGGGCCAAGAGGAAAATCGGTTTTTGGAGGAAAAAAAAATAAATTCAATCCTTTGGTAAGTTCTCTCCGGATTTATGGTGAAAACGTCCCTTCAGTCCACTCTAGAAGGCTTTTTCCATTAACATTGGGATAAATCATAGCTCTAGCAATCAATTCTGAATCCTGCAATCTGTTGAGAGTTGGTTTCTGCAGCTGTAGTCTGCGCTTTGCATTGATGAACAAGTATTCATTTCGTCACTTTCATAGGTCTTCAGAATGACTCCAGTGAATTAAATCAGGAATTTTATTATGTATCAAAACTGTAGCATATTGGTAAACGGCTAGATTGTAAAAATGAATGTCAGCTTGTAGTGCCATATTTTACAACTTATATGGAAAGTCTTTCCAGGTGCAGTAGTTGTATTACTTGAGCCTGTGTATCTTAAATGTCCAGTACAGAACACATTCTTGCCTATTCATTTACCTTGATCAGCAGCATACATTAAATTAATCATTCTTGTTCTTTATTCATAGAATAAGATACTCTTGTTCACTGCTGAAGTTATTAATTTATCTTTTCCTCTCCCAACTCTCATTTTCACCAATGTTCTGAAGATTTTGTGCACTCTACCAGAGATATCTGCAAACAATGGTGATCTAAAAATCAGGTACTTACGTGTGGACATGTATGTCTTGAGTTTTCTTAGCTTGTGTTAGGAATGTTTTGTAAATTATCAGAATAAATATTCTTAAAAAATTGTACTTAGATCTTGTGGCTCAATTTCTTTGTTCTTTCCATTCCTAAAACAAAAGAAGTACTTAGAATACTGTGAATTCTTGACTTATTGGCTTTTGGATAAAAGGTTTTGAAAATAATTTCATTTTGATTTATTTCATATTTTAAAGTTATAATGTATTTCTAGTTGAGAAGGCAGGCCTGAAAAGAAACTTTGAGCTAAACTTTAAAAAATGTAGATGAACCATCAGTAACTTAGTCTTTTTACATATAAAGCTACTTAAAAGCTAACTGTACCAAGCAATTTCATATTGGTGGAAAATTAAAAGACTATATTACCGAATCTTAGTTCCACAGGTACTCTCCACACTGCAATAGGCTGTGCAAAGTTAAATTGACTGAAAAACATTCAAAAAAATCAACAGGAGGCAGTTTAAGAAGAGAAGTTTTCCTTTTTATTCAGTCATTTGGAAAAATGAAACTTTTTTATTTCATAAAGCATAAAAAAATCAGACTTTTTTGAATCAATTAATGCTTTTCTTCTTCCCTTCCTCTCCTTCATTACAGGTATGGTGGCCGTGTGGTGGGGAAATGCAAAAAAAGAGTCACAGTGAAAGAAGATGCACTACTGTAAGCTGGTATTGCTGCTGTCTGTTTTTATATAGTTTATACTTCTTGGGCTCCTTCCAAGTATGCTAGCACTTTTTTCCTTCGTTCTCCTACTTTCTTACTCTTGGTTTTCTTCTTTCACACACGAAGATGAATATGTGCAATCATTCAAACTTCTAACCTCAATATTCACTTTCAGTTTCAAAGATATCCTAAGCTCATACAATTTCACTTCTGACATGCTCTGTTTACAGTTCTTTGGACAGTTTTGGGTCAAAAAACAAGGAGTAATTGAGGAAAAAAAAAGAGTCCTGTTTGTTTATTTCTTTTATTTGACCTATTCCATTTGCGTATAACTGTAACAGCATATTTTAAGAACACAGTGAAAGGTCTACAAGCCTAAAGACATATGCACGATGGTAAATACATTTTATAGCATAACAACTCTTAAGCATTTGGGTGGATTACAGCCAATTACATCTGATGTGCTAAAGGATAATTGTATTTTTCTTGAAATTAAAAATAAAATCTCATAGACTTCAGCTGAATTCAACCATATCCTTTGTGAAGCCTACACCTTGGCAGCTTTTAGATTTTTTTTTGAGTCTTTTTTACTTCATCAAACCAGTCAGGTATTAAACCCCTGTCAACAAAACATTGTTCTTTGGACTATTCCTTTCCAATTAGGAGAATCCCTCATCCTTAACAAATGAATTTCTTATCTGTATTGCTTTCATGTTATCACAACTAAATGCCAAAGCAGGACAATAATATTTAATGAGAAGTCACGTGAGACCAAGAAAATAAATACATACAAAAATGTAGTAAGCAGAGCCAGTTTTTAATCTATAGTGTAGATAAGTGGAGCTGTTTTGAAGCTGCACCAAGCTGAAGTTTTTCTGAACTGACATATATCAACAAGAATATACATCAGTGGAAAGTACAGCTTTTAAAAATTTTATTATTTCTCATTACAAAAAAATTTTCTGTCTCATTCTGGATTTTTTAAAATGTTGTCTATGGAATACAAACTTTTTTTTCTTAAAAGAAGTGACCCACCTTGAGTTACTTTCTAGATTACTCTTCTACTGCTTGATTAATATTTCTACAGTAATTTGAAAAAATAAGAGGTTTATAAACACCATTAAGAAAGATCGTTTGGTTAGTATAGCTCTCTAGAGGTTAAAACTGAGTGCTCATCTACACACAGTATTCTTTAATTAGTATCTTATTTCTGTATAGTAATAGAACCCGGACAATTACATTTCTATGTTTATAATGAACTTTAAAAGAAAATCAAAGATGTACCACTGGAAAAAATGAGTTAACATTCTCAAAAACATTACATAATATCTGTGGATAGAAAATAAATTCAAAATATAGTCAGTCAGTTGCTTGGATGCAAGATTTATGTGAATCTCCATTACACAGTAAGTACAAACCTTTTATTAATGGTTGTAGTTTGCATAAGGAACGTAAGGTCGGGAAAAGCTATGACTTCCTACATTTTACTGATGAATTTCTTACCATTCCAGGGACGAAAGCATTTCAGGGACCCTCACAGAATGTAATTGAGATAGAACATATGTTACCTTTAAAGGGATGGCCTTTGACTCTGAGAATTCAGAATCCAATGGAGATTAGGACACCGGTTAGCCTAATGGTTCCAAAGGTAATCACTGCACCAGTTTGACAGCCTGATTTTGAAAAGATTGGCAAACAAGAGTAACTCAGCTGTCCTTTCAGCCAAGACAGGGTACATATATGTTATACTACAAAACCATGGAGAAGCTGCTATCCGTTGGATCCCTATAGTGTAAATGTTCATATTTTGTGTGTACCAATATAGAGGTTGTTGTTTATGTCTTTCATGGGACAAATTGAGGGGACTGGATCACCAACCATCTCGAATTTATTGAAAGATGAGAGCACTACTCTCTCTTTTTATGAAACCTAAGATGATATGAGGAGTCCATTGAAAGTAATGGTAGTAATAGTTAACATACATTCATATGTCTTGAAAAAAGTTATGACACCAAGCACTTAGAAGTTAAGGTTACACAAATATATGTTGGGAATAAAGTATATTTTTTATTAACAAGAGCAAGACTAATTAAGTAAGAACTTTCCAAGGATGAAGTGAGGTCTTTAAAACAGGATTAGATATCTTCCTCACTGAAAAAACTTGCACAACTCAAATTATGTGCAGGAATCAATGGATTATTCTTAGACTCATAGAGTTGTTGAGGTTAGAAGGGACATCTGCTGATGTATAGTCCAACTCTCCTGCTAAAACAGGGTCAGATAGAGCACGTTGTCCATGACCATGCCCAGTCAGGGTTGGAACATCTCCAAGGAGACTCCTCAAGCTCTACAAGCAATCTGCTTCAGTATTTGATCTCCCTCAAAGTAAATTTCTTATGTACATAATTAGAGTTTCTTATATTTCAGTTTGTGCCCATTGCCTCTTGACCTTGATACTATTGACTCTGTCTTCTTTACACCCACCCACACTTTCAGGTATTTAATACATTGAAATATTTTATTATGAGATAAACCAAGCTATGAAAAACCTCCACTTTGGGCTGTGAAAAATTTAGGCCACTATTTCTCATGAATTTTGAAAATAATTTGATTCTAAGTGAAATGGACTGAAATCAAGCAGGAAAATAACAAAATCCTCTTGCAAATTGAATTCGAGATATTTACCTATGAGGACTTTACTAAAAAAATTCAGTAACTGTAATTTGTTAAATACAAATCTATGCTTGGGGTACACCTAGAAATTAGGCAAAGATGATTTACAATTACATTTTGCTTTTCTGTCTAAACTATTGCTTCCATCTTCCGTATATAGTAGTTTAATAATATTCTACAGATTTAGTTTTTGCATTTAGTTACTGTTTGACAGAGTTCAGAGTATTCAGAGGACATAGGGCAATTTTGCAATGTGTTAGACAATATAGATATAAAAGAAGCATGTTGTCTTACTGAATTTTGGTTGTGTCATACAGAAAAGATGGGTTTATTCTCTTTCCATTGAAAATAAACATATTGCTCCTTGGATTAGAAGGAGAATAGGCTCAAAACAGTGTAACCCGAAACTAGTTTTACAGGCTGTGTAAATGGGTGACACACCAAGAGAATTTGGCTTCTCTTGTGTGCTGTCCTGATGGTTGAATTTTTTCTAAGGCTCTTAGGTTTGTCTCAAAGAATTTGAAAATCTTTTACAATTCTTTTCTTGAAGGTCAGTAAAAACAGGTTAAGTCTCAGCTGTTTTCTGTTACAAAGTGTCCTATAGTAACACACTGTATTTATAAAGCCTATCAAGTAAAACTATATCTGTAATACTTGTTTCTGTCGATAGAGATATCTTTTCCCATTTTTTCCAATACAAACTATATTGTTTCTTAGATGCATCATGATTTAGATATATGTAGTAGAGAGTATTATCAAATATTCTGAAAAGCAAAAGCAAACACTTGAAGAAACACAGGATAAGACTATTTACATTCAAACATTCTGTAATAAGCTAAGTGCATTTGAAACTACAGAAGTTAGTGTTATTATTTATTCATTTAAGACTACCATTCTAAGATGCCTTAGAACTTCTAGAGGTAAACATTTATTTTAACTTTCTTTGAAGTATCTGTTCATTTTAAAGAATTTGGCTCAATAACTGAATTTAAATTGACATGCAAGGAAACAAGAAATAATCAATTTTCACTAGTTTTATTTAAAGTTGTTTAGAAGCCCAAAAGAAATCAATTGTTGTGTATATGCACTTTAAATGTCAGTAAATGTGAAACGAAATGAAATGAATTTTTGATGACATCAGGAAAGTCAGCATTTATACATTAGTTATATCAGAAAATCACCCAATAGACCCATTATATGTTATAGTCTGTCAGTATTTCTATTAGAAACATTGATATTTCACATGCCACAAAAGTTCTCTCAGATTTATTGAATTTTTTTCTTAAACAAATTTTGAAATGCATTTTCAATTTGCAGGGCTACAGAAAGCTAAATGCATAGGATCTTTCCATGTTCCTTTAGCTGGTACTTAATTGTTTTATTTTTTACAATGAGTATTTGTTGGCATCTAGCCTATGCATAGTATAGTAATAGTCATAATTTAAAAAAAAATAGTGAAATGTGATATTCTGAGTGAGAATACGGAACGATGGATGTGTAATGTATGTAGACACTATAGAAACATAGAATCATAGAATCATAGGGTTGGAAGGGACCTCTGGAGATCATCCCATCCAACCCCCGTGCCATGCAGGGCCACCTTAGAGCAGGTTGCACAGGAACGTGTCCAGGCGGGTTTTGAATGTCTCTGGAGATGGAGACTCCACCACCTCTCTGGGCAGCCTGTGCCAGTGCTCTGCCACCCTCAAAGTAAAGAAGTTCCTCCTCATGTTGAGATGGAACTTCCTACGCTCAAGTTTGTGCCCATTACCTCTTGTCCTGTTGCCGGGCACCATTGAAAAGAGCCTGGCCCCATCCTCCTGACACCCACCCTTTCAGTATTTGTATGCTTTAATAAGGTCACCCCTCAGCCGTCTCTTTTCCAGACTAAACAGACCCAATTCCCTCAGTCTTTCCTCATAAGAGAGGTGTTCCAGTCCCCTCATCATCTTAGTAGCCCTATGCAGAGGGGACCTCATTAAGGTTTATTATGCATTTTTAAATACAATCAAAATATAATGAAAATATCTTCTTTCTTTTTCTACTATTATTCAAATGTGTTTCTTTTTCTGGGGATTCATTTATAAAGTTCATAAAAGCAAAGCTTCTTGCCCATTTACCTGTCTGTTTTATAAGCTACTGGACCTACAAGCAACTTGTCCCAAATGAACAAAAAGTACCATGTCTTTTTTCAATCACTTTCATGCTTGTCCTCCTTAACACTCTTCCAGAGTATCTTCTTCGGACATTGGGAAGAATAACAACTGTTTTACGAAATCTTTGAGCACAAATATGAGAACATCCACATCTATAATAATGTTTACAAGAAACGTTAAAGGTTATCTTTCAGGCTAGTGAAGACTGCCAACAGATTATCATGGGCTCATAAGTCAATGTACCTTGTCCTGGTAAGGATTTAAGATCCAGACTGAGAGGCTTAGGACTTGTATGAGGTACTGAAAAACAGAAAAAAATCCACTTTTAGTGAAAATATGAAGTAGTACTTGCAATCAAACTATCACCTCCATGCTAAAATTCCCATCTTAGAATAGTTGCAAAAGTGAAAATACTCCAGTCCAAAGAGGGAAGCAAGTGAAAGTGGTGTACTGCTTTAGGCAGGGCTAGCTGCAGTGCCTTCAACAATATTTGTAATGTGTTCTCAGCCAGCTTTTCATTTTTTTTAAAACGAAATTCACACACATCAGAAAGTACAGAGTATCCACTTTCAATTTCCCAATCAATAGAGATAAAATTAGTTCTCTGTTACTCTTTCTTAATTACATGTGACATCAACTTCTATCATCCGGAAAATGGAAGGATTTTTTTTATTCTTTCAGATCTTTCAGAGCCACTGCTTTCTATGATATTGTTTCTCTTTACATGAGCATGGGCACATTCCTTTTATCTACATGTCTATCCATTTGTTTGTTCCATTTGTTTGTTTGTAACTAATTTTGTTTGAGCTATACACAGATTTTAAAGTAATCATCTGAAATACCTTTCTCTATTGAATTTGCTTTTATTTATCCAGACAGTAAAATTAGCTTTCAGTTGAGATACAGGGTTGTGGTGCATGTGGCATTTTGGAAAAGGGCACTGGATTCCAAACTTATGAGAACTGTGTGAATCAAAATGCCTATTTTGTTATTAGGACAAAGACTGAAGCAAAGCTGTGCTTCTGTAGACAGTAAAGAAGGGAAATTAACTAGGCCTGGTTATGTGAGAGATCTGGGGATTATTATCAACAGGTATATTAAAGCCTGCTTCAGTAATCACAGCGTGTCATGATACATGTTATTTTATCACCTAGAAGGGTATATGTAAAAGTAGGCATTTTTTTATGCAGAGAAATTTAATTTAGAAATTAAGTTGAATTTAGCATTCTTTATTCCAGTGGCAACATACTCATGGAAAAATGAAACATCTATTGTAATTACCTACATAGCCACTATTTCTGCAGTATCTGAGAGCCAAAATAATGATTTTATAATCTGCATTGAAACAGGGAGGCGACAAGAACCGCAGCCATAGAAAAAAATGAAGGTATTGCAGTTTTAAAGTTCCAGCTCTCCAAAATCATCTATAAGAAGAACAGTCATTGTGAACTAGGGAAACAAAATTGAAAAGGAGATAGTCCATCTGATTTAGGAAGAGTGTGTATGTAGAATATCAGACAACATTCTTCAACATACACCAGTTCTCATTGATGTGTCTAATTTTTTTAAAGTCCTAAGGCCTGATTCTCAAGTGGGAAGTCAGTGTAAACACCGACTTAGTACTCTCTGTTACCATACAGGTCTAACCCATGGCACACTGTGGAAAAATGTGTAGTCACAGCTTTGTGATAAATCAAAGTTTCATTGTATTGTGGTAAAACAGTCCCTTTGCTGTACTGTTCTGGAAGATTATATGGTTAGTTTATTTTTCATAGTGTGAGGGGAAAATTCACCTCAAGAGAGAATGAAGTTATGCAGCACAAACCAGCAGTGGAAGGTTGGGTTACTTCCTCCTCAACTGGATGGAACAAAATTTATGCATCAGGTGATGGCAGAGACGAAGCTATATACGCAAGATATATTCATAGGACATGAGATTTAAATAGTTGCCTGTGCACAAAGGATGGGGTTATCACCTCCCTTCTGCATTTTTGAGAGAGATGTAAGGAGATGAAAGAATGTGCTAACAGTGTTGATGAATCATGCCAACTCCGCTTTGACAGGGAGAGCATGAGGCAGGCTGATGGATCTGCTCACTGGCTCACGCTCCCCTGTGTAATTCATTCCTAATATAAGGAGGAAAAAATGAAGCAAGGCCATTCTCAACGATACTCCTAGGTGTATTCTATGAGATATATCTCAACAGTTTTGTTCCTTTACTGATGTTTTGTACCCCACAGAATTCAAGGGAGAATCACTGATCTTTCTGCATGTGTTTGTTAGTTCATGTTCCTTGTTATTTTTTGTTACTGTGTTTGTGATTGGGAAGAATAAAAATTTTGCTGCATATAAACCAGACAAAGGGAAAGTGGTTTGGGCACTAGCATGGGATTTGGGAGTGCTGCCTTAGCTCCTGCTCCTATCACACCTTGTGATATTGAACAAACTGATCAATAATCAGGTCCTCAGAGTAATTTCAGGATAAGGATTCAGAAGTTTACCTCTACAACTATATAGGGGACTTAGATGCTTCAAAGTGGATGTTATAAAAAACAGACTGCAAAATAGAACTGCCCAAGACAAGCAGTAAAAAGTGCTGAGGAGAGGGATTACAGCATCTTCAATCCCAGCTGTCTCTAAAGTTTGAGTTATTCTTTCTATTTGAGATGTGCAGGCTTGAAACTTGTCTTAAATGTCCTTTTATTTTAGAATTGAGAGGAAGATCCTACCCTTTTCCCAGAGCTGGCAAAAAGATCAACATCTTTCTACAAAGCAGCTGAAAGGTTAGGGCACTCCACGAACACCTGAGTCATATAACCATAGAATTGTCTAGGTTGGACGGAACCTTTCAGATCATCGAATGCAATCATCAACCTAGGACTGTCAAAAAACATCACTAAACTATATTGCTAAGCACTACGTCTACCCATCTTTTAAATACGTCCAGGGATGACCATTCCACCACTTCCCTGGGTCAGATAAGTCTTGCTTCATTTTCTCTGCAAAAGGTTCAAACCCTACACTTCCTCCTTCCCTAGGCAGTACCCAACACGTCAGATGATGCTCCATGTTAGAGTAATGAGAAACACAAGATGTGGTTGTGTCCCACTGTAGTTCACATTGCCGTGGGAATCAAGGTGGGAGGCAGCCTGAACAGCCTCTTCCTGGCTACACAGAGCTGAATGTTTTAGAGCTATCAAAAATAAGTAGTGATCAGGGGGTGTGACAATAAAATCAGAGAAGCCTATGTGAAAGTGACTGCTTTCTGAACTCAAATACCTCAAGAACTGCTAATAATGCAGTCATTCTGAATTACTTGTTACTAAATTTATTTTTTAATGAATAGTATACATTCAGAAAGCGCATTTTTTCCACTCCATAATTCCTAATAACTGAAACTCATTTGAAGAGTTTGCCATCCCTTCCTGTAATTTAGAAGCTTTTTCAGGAAAAGGGAAGTTTCTGCAACGTACTTGATAACTTGAGATGAACAATCTCATGTATGGGTTGTAGAACTCCATTACCTCTGAGCTAAAAATCCTGATGGGATATAAGTCATGAAGGGAAACATCATTCAGTTCCTCATCTCCTGTTTTACTCTGCTAGAGTCATTGTCCAAGTTTTTGGGTAAGGTTCTTGTGGAGCACAGGGTCTGCAGCCTTTCTTCCATCTGATCTTAATCTGGTGTCAAATAATGGGCAATCCTATTCATGCGAGAACACATGGCTATTAATGTATAGCACAGAAAACCTTTGTTTTTCAATTTTGTGGAATCCTTTTTGATAGTACACCGCTATCAAAGTCACTCCTATTTCAGTCCCGTTGAAAACACAGAAAATATTTACATTTCCTTAGCTTTGAATTGATAATAGTTGCATAAAAAGGAAATCCTTTTTTTGAAAAAATGGGAATATTATAATTTGAAAAAGAAAAGGAACAAAACAAATACTATATTTACTTAATACTTATTCTGAAAATAAGTTCATTTTTGAGATTTTACCAAAGCGGGAATGATATTACTTATGGAGAGAAAAAGTATGTATTTGCAGCCAACATTTTTAAAATCCGTATAAGGAGAATTGCAGTAATTATAAGCATTTGTAAAAAAATATAAGCTTCTGTTAGTATCCGAATGTCATAACCATTTAAGAGTAACTCTGCCGTTAATAAGGATTGCACTGGCTTTACTGAACACTATAGTGGCTTTTTTTTTTATATCCCATTGTGTAATGTCTGCCTATCAAAGCTCTTTAGTACTTTCACTGTAGTCAATGAATAACCTCACACAAAATTGAAAATGGGCATATATTTTTGGTTCTTTTTGAATCAGAGTGAAAAAAAACCAACCACTTTTCAGTGAGTCAGTCATCAGGGTCCCTCATGATGATGTGCCTCAGGCCTAGAGGTGAAAAAGTTTGGTTTTTGCATCATGAACTGAGAGATCATCTAAAGATGCTGAACAGTCAATAAGCAATGCAGGGCTGTTTAGAAAATTATTAGAGACAAAGTCTTATGGGGCAAACAAAAGTAGCTTGTAAATTGATATTTATTTTAATTAATGATTACAAAGATCTGTCTGGCTTTGGAGCGCCTCATCAGATTAGCTCAAGCCATGCTAAAGACTCAACCTGGTTATGAATTTTGCCAAACTCTGCAAAGCTGCTAGAGTAGTAAGTAAGAAATCTTGCTGCTGAAGATGCTACTTTTTTTAATATCTCATTCTGCCAGGAGGGTAAATATGCCATAATCATAGAACAGCTTGCTTTTTAGCCTGTTCAAAACAACATTGACAAAAGTTGTATATCTCCAAATTTAGAGCAGTACATCGTGGATTGGTAAAAACAGGAATAGCCTCTGAGACTAAATTCCAGTGAGTGATATATTTAATGTGGTCGTGCAAATTGTTTCAGGTTCCTCTTGTTCTTCCTGGGACCACATTACAGGCAGGTTTTATTCTGCTAGCATTTTTGATAAGTAGTGTCGGCATTTTTCTTGAAAGCATTCATTACAATGGTACAAATTCATTCAGATATGTTCCTTTATTCCCTAACTGAAAAGATTTATTCCCCATGACATAATATCTTTTAGACAGAGTTGAAAAATTTCATTTGCAAAAAGAGTATTCACCTAAATTTAAGTGTTACATTCAAATCTTGTCTCTGAAGGTTTATGTTTTCTTCTTCCATCACTTTGACAGTTTCTTGGCTTTTGGGGGTAATAGTACTGTCCTGAAAATTTAAGATTAGGAAGCAGTCACACTTTGATCATTTGAGAGCCCAGGGAACTCTGAATATACTTGAGAACATTCTCCTATATCAGAAATAGTCACGTGTATACATTGCAGCCAAATACATGGAGATGCACAGTCACAACCACAAAACCTGAATTTTCCTGTGTAGATTATTAGCTCAAACATGTGTTGCATGTTCTTTTGTTGTTGACATATTAGTACAGATAAAGTATAATAGACATGCGTTGTATGTCTTCATCATTTTGCACTACGAATTAGCAAAACTGTATCTTTAAAGCAAAACAATGAATAAAAATCACAACATTTCAAAATGCATGAAAATAACTACTTTTTATAAGAATCTACTGAAAAAACAGAAATTAACTGCTCATAAATTTTTGATATTTTCTGGTTTATTAATCATAGTAATTTCTTAGATCCTGCTGTATACCATATTTAATTGGAATTTATGTATAATAATTGCCATTTGATTTCTTAGACATAGTAAAAAATGCAAATATCCTTTAATTTGACTAATTAAAATAAATTGTAAAAAAACATTATGGCACACATTGGTATTGGATCATATATCTTGCCGAATCTGTGTGAACTTAATGGGACTACACTTTGACTTATGTGGTAGGACCATGTTGACCCTTTTTTAACATACGGTACAGTGTAAATCTTTATTACTCTCACTTTGTGTTAGCCTAGAAGAGAAATTGCAGTTTTACTGTGTTTATTTTGTTGAAGTTTTTATTACCCATATACTTCTTTATTTGTTAAAGTCCTATTCTCAGTTATGACATAGAATTACACACAGGTTAATAATTTTTTGTATAATTAAAGTAATTCCCTTGTATTTGAACTTATTTTTTTCCTCTCCATTTCGTACATACAACACATATACATACGTAAAACATAAACTAGTCCTCCTGGTTTGAAAATGGATATCAAACTGATTTGTATATCCTTCATAGATCAATATTGATCTGTTTTGTGTTCTCCTGTTTAATCAGCTGTTGAATTATCTGTTGTATTTTTCTGTCTTTTTATCTTTCTTATCATTTTTACTGCTTTTTTTCCTAAACATAGAAGATCTGCAGTTGGATGCAGAGGTTCCTCGTCTGGCTCAGCTGTTGATGAAATTAAATTTTTGGAGACTTAGAAAATTTAAGTGTGTTACATCTATTTCCACAATCTTCTGCAGGCATCTAAAATTGACCCCTGCTAGAAACAGTCTACAAGCTCAGGAAGACTTTTGATCACAATACGGCTGCTCTCACATAGTATCAGTCAAATTTTAGTGTAGTGACAACACAATTTTGCTTTTTCTGTGTATCCTAACATTTATCTGTATTACTGTTTTTCTGTTTCAACTGAATGACCTAGGCCTATGTTGCAATTGAACTGCTATGAGGTATTAGTGTTTTCTTTTTTCAAGCTTCATTTAGACTGGAGCTTATTGATATGTATCAGCAATTCACATTACCCCTTCCAGTATGTATTCTTATGCAATTGTTGACAAAAAAATTCTGCAGTTAGGCTATCCAACTCCATCACATATTTAAGTCCTTTTCTTATAGTCTCCCCCTCAATACTAAATTAAAACATTGTCCTCACATCTGTAAAGTGTGAATTTCTTGTTTAGTCGATGCGGTCTTTCATTTATTGGTCTTAGTTATTTATTTATTTTTTTTTTTAGGAGCAGCGGGGCCCATTTTAGCATGAATTTTAGGAAATATAAATTAGTATCATAAGCAACGTGACCACAAGAATGAATGCTTAAGTGTATTACGTCTCCCTTGGGTTTTAGGAAAGGTTTGTTACTATCATTAAAAAGCAAACAGGGCATGCAGACATAGTCACTTGTAAATCCATTTGCTGTAGAAAATCTTTCTACCTATTTTTGCTCTACCCCGCATAACACCACTGTCTGCTGACCTGTAGCTTAAACATAGGAAGTTGCAGACATTACACTTTTTTTGCTTGCATGCAGAGGGACTTATTAGAGCTTCTTAAAGAATGAGCTTATTTAGTTTCCATTGTGTAACTTACTTTAGAGCATTGAGTCAGAAAATCAAATTCCTTTACCTATTAAGTAAAATGAAGAAAAAAAAGTAATATTAGCTAGTACCTTTGGGTTTTTTTGGGGAAAGAACTTGAAAAAGTGCTATTAAAATTTGTGGTATATTTGAAATTTTTGAGCTACTTCACAGAATTCTGGATAAACTCATGCCTCATACTAGCCATAAATTCTAGGGAAATATTCCATAAAGCAGAGTTTGTCCTCAGTTGTAAGGCTACAGGTAACTAAAATGTGGTGGTTTATTTTCTCATGTAAAACTAGAGAATCTATAAATCCAAACAATTACATTAAAGCTAGAGTCATAAACAGAAAAAAATCCTGCTTTGCCTTATCAAACCAGAAAAGACATGACCAATCTGAAAAGAAGCATTTTTTAAATTTCCAAGATTCCAAGCACTTCTAAAATCCTTCAAAAATAAAATCCATGCTTTTAAAATAGTTTAATTCAAATTTTTAAAAATAAAGAATCAAAATTTATTACTTAGAAAGCACATTTGTATTTGTATGGACTGAAATTCTCTCAGTTCAACCTATTTGCAACATTGCATTTGTGCGAATATATTCTGGAGAAGAGACTGGAGATTATATGTATTTTTCTGTCTCTGTTTTATTATGCATGATGGAAATGGTGTTATAACACCATCCAAAGTTTTCAGAGAGTTGCTAAAGACCAACATCCTGATCCTGCCAGTTGCAGGTGCCTTAAATTGCCTTGCCAAACCTAAATTTTAAATCAGCAATGAAAAAAACAAACAGCAAGGAACTTTACTCAACATGGATTAAAAAGACTGCATATTTGACAGTAAATTTCATTTTTTTAAGATCAGGAAAATGCCTTCTCTTCCCTTACACACTATTATTTCTCACACTGAAACTCTACAATAGTGAAATTAATTTTTTTTTTTTTTCAGTTTTGAGGGTCACCCATTGTAGTGAAGAATACAAAATTTGAATTTGAAATGTCTTCTTTTTTTTTTCACTAGAGAAAATGTTTAGAGTCTAGAGTTTGCTTAGCACAACACCAAATGTCAGTAATCCTCTTTTCTAGGTGTACAAAGTTTCTTTCTAAGTAACTAGTCACTTGCTGGCATGAAAAATTAAGGAAAAATCCTGTACTTGAAATTTGGTAATGTAGCCCTAAAATAAACTTGCCGCTTATAGGACCTAACCGGATTATTATTTTTGACTTGAAACTCCATTTTCAGATATTCACGTTAGTGGCAGGAGTGTTTCCAGATGGTAGTGCCTGCCTGACCCTGGAATGAAGATAGACCATCTATTAGAACAGGAATTCTGCTAAAATTAAGATTATTATTATTAAAAAATAAAAAAAAACAAACAAAAAATTCACAAGAAGGCAAAATCTTTCAGCACATACGGCTTTGGAGTTTCTGTGCAAATTTGAACAAATGTCTGATTATTCATGTTTATTAAAGGAGTCAGCTTGATGAATCTCACACTTTAAATAATACTTACATTTATGTAACTATATGCAGGCTTTAATAATGATGTTCTTTTATCTAATTTTTTTTCTTACAAAAGTGTCCACTTTGTGCACTTGTCAGAGCAATATGTGAAGCCTGGTTCCCCTTCTTCACTTTCTTTCCCGCAGCACTAATGAAAGAAATAGCCATAGACCTAGAAGGGAAGTACTGGCTTGAGTAAGACCAGTTTCACATCCTTGTCCCCTAAAACAACAGGAATATCAAGTTAATGTCAATATAATGAGGGAAAGAAATAACACTGAGAATAATCTAAGTCAGAAATAGCTGCCAGGTGACAAGAAAAGGGGACTACCCTGGCCGCTTAGGGTGAGACTCTGTACCTTGGCAGTCAGTGTCACGTCCCCCTGACTCCACCGCTGAGACATGAGGAGGACAGGGAGCCAGAGACAGAGCTGGAGACATGCTGCAGTGCTGCACTGAGAGCTGTCAGGTCCACCACATTGAGAGAGCAAGAGATGGAGTATACTGCGAGGTGATGGGTATCAATAATCCTCTTCCGTTAACCCTCCTTCGACCCTTGGGAGAGGCCAATAAAGAGAAAGAGGATATTGATGAGAACAGGGGGTAAGTAAATAGCTAAGAGACCTAAGGGACTAATCAACCTAATGGACCATGTGAAACCAGAGAAACAAATGGGACATTTGTGTAAGGCTGGAAAAGCAAATGAAAGTTTTTTGTTCCTGGTAGAAGGTATGAGAAAAGATAACAGAAAAGTATTGAAACATCAGTTAGTTATGAAATATGTGTATAACAAATCCAGGTAAAGATGATCATGTAGACTATACATGGATAAGTTAAGTAAATGTAATAGAAACCTTAATGTTTTGGGTCAAAACTCTTTAAGGGAGAATTGTGAGAGAGTTTCTACTAGGGATGTATGAATCTGCTTCTGATTTCCAAGTTTTGATCTAATTATTTTAATAATAACAGAGAATAAATATTGAAGGGAGTTACGCCATTATGAGAAAATTAAACTTCTGAGATATTTACAAACCACTTGGGTAATTACTTGTTGAAATAGAGAAGATGAGTAACAGAACTGTTAGTACAAGAATTGTGAATTAGGGGCGAAATTAAGGCAGAGTTGGCAACTGAGTGTGTTGAAAGCAGAGTGTGTCTGAAGGACGTCACAGTAAATTTCACAAGGACTCTAACTATTGGACATCATTTACCTTTTTCATTTAGACTTTGGCACACAAACTGGAATTTTTGTAGCTAAACTGTGTAGTGGCACAAAATTGGGCAGAACTGTTCATGCAGGAAGGATTACAAAATTATACAGGAATAATAGAATGCTTTTGGAAAGGGAGAAATATAATGGGATGACATTTAGTAATGACAGTAAAATGCTTATATAGATCTTGTACTTGGAGGCTAACAAAGGGTTTTTTTCCCATGGAATTAAGGATTATTAGGAGCAGGAAAAAACCTGTGAATTCTAGCTGACACCAATATGCAAAAACAACAAATGTGATCCTACATTTCAGGATCCCCCATATAGACAAAAGAGTTACAAAAACCCTACTTGGCTTTAAGTTGCAGCTTGATAAGTTGGGCAATAAAACATGTGATATGGATGACTGCTGCACTTTGAGACCAGGCTCAGTGATTTGGACAATTGTTCTGGAACAGCAGTTCATTTTTCCAATGTTTAATTTGCCTGATCCTCCTTTCCAGGTTTCTGTGCTATAGTCATTGCAGGGGCAAGAGCTGCTTCAGGTGCGTTTTGTTCAATGGCAGCGACTGTCTTTGCTTGGTGGCACTACTTGGAAAACCCTTAAAAGTTTAACCATGTGACTAAGTTGCTTATGACCACATTTGCTTAAATTTTTCACTTTGAGAACTTAGTCATATGAAATACAGTGCCTTTATTGTCTAACTACCATCGATCATAATTTGCTGCCTTCTAGGGTGAGTACATTTTTCTGAAAACAAAAACATCTTCACTTTTTAAATGACATGTAGTAGGATGTCTATGAAAAAACTAGGATAGAGCTTAAGTATAATTTTGCTGCATAAAGTTTCCAGAGGCACAAATAATGATCTCAAGATCTCAGAAAAAAAGAACCTCATCAAAGGTCCATATTCTTTTCAGGAGACAAATTCTTCCTATTCAGAAGCAGGCTTTCTTCTCTAAACGTAGCATTCCTGCTATTACTTTAGCTAGAGATACGGGTATCTGGTTCTAATAGAGTGAGATATTTTCAACTGCTAATGAGTCAGCAACTGAAAAAGTAGTAAGATTACAAATGGAAATGAATCTGGTTTTGTGGTCTACTGGATGGATTCTCTGGTTCTCAGCTTTAACATTGTTTCATATACACTGTCATGAAAATCTTTCTCTAGAAAGTACAGCTGCTCTCCCAGCAGCTTCTCTGACCTTTGTTCATTCATAAAGGTCACTGCAAAACTTCAAGAGATGCACAGCGTCACCAGGCTTAATGTGTCAACTCACTTGCTTCTTCCTTGGGTGGGAATTTAGATTAGACTCTGGATCCTCAGGTGGGCCACAAAAGTCAATGTGGTCCATCTGGCCTTTTGAATTATTAATAAATAGACTACTTTTTATGATAATACAGATTTTTAGTATCAAAATCTCACATTAAAAGTTTTCATTGTATTTGACAGCTAATGCACTGACTTGAATTTATGCATTAGGTGTATAATGTGTAATGTTTAAAACAAGTTGCTAGATAAACAGCCCTCAGTTTATAACTATACTTAAAAAAAAATCATTGGAGAAGAGAGTCTTACCTTGCAAAGCATTTCTGAGTGCATTACTTTTCAGATGATGGAAAGCAAATGGTACCTTTCTGACATGTAATTAAAATATTCTTGGTAATGTTATCATACAGACTGTTCTTTTCAACCATTATAATAAATTATAGTGCTATAAAGCAAGGATTAAAATGTGCATATTTATCTATTTAAAACCTAGCTTTACCATTATTCTCTAATAAAGTTATAAATAAGTGTCAAAACTCTAAATTTACACATGTACTAAGCTACATGGAGGAAACAAGGGTGAGATGTGTGGGTACAGATATAAAGAGTAAGTTTGTTTTAGTTAACTAGATTGTAATTCATACTCCTTAGGCTCTTTTTCTGCAAGGAAAAACACAGAGCTGTGTCAGATGTGGGTAGATATCTGCAAAAGTGTTTTTCTGTCTGTCTGAGGAATTACAGATCTGAAGCCAGCTTGACAACCAGTGAGAGCACTGAGCACACAACATTGGATTTATGAGAAATCCCTGCACCCTCTCCTGGATGCAACCATGGTGGGCTGAGGATCTCTGTCCTGCAAATCCCACCAAGACCTAGATATCAGTAGGTGCTTCTCTGCTCAGTTTGCTTGAGATTTCTATAGCCCTGGGCTAGAAATCAGTATTTAAATCAAGCCTAGAATGTCCAGAGGATGTGAGGTCTAGGTTGGTGTGAACTCCAAGATCTTCTTGTCTATCAGCCACGTGGTGGTGGCTTCAGGCAGATGCGAAAACCAACAGTGCCCCAGGCATCTGAACTTCAGACAGGTAGAGACCTCTGCAAGCACAGGCATGCACTTCAGCTCAAACACAGGGCTAAATCATGCCCTGGATACCCACTATATCCTGGGCCATGTATGAAGGTCTAAACAGTAGGAAGTAGTAGCTAAAATACAGTGAATATATAAAGTTAATATCTATCAAAATATCAAAATATCTACCAAAAACCTAGAGAGTCACGTCTATGAAGGAGAAAGTACAAATTCAGACATATTTCACATTTTGTGCCTACTGTTTAGGCTGTGAATGTCTTATGACTTCTGTATTTGTATAACGCTTAGGAAAACAAGATGCAAACTCATCTGAGACATATAGGCTATATAAAAATTTATGGGCTTTGGAGCCCCTAGCTCTTCCATAATAAACCATCCAGCACTTCCCATACTGAAATAAGCCCTAGACGTGCACTGCCACCTCACACCTTCGTGAATATAGAAAAAAAAACACAAAAAACCAAAAACTGGGTGGGTTGTTGGGCAGGCTGGAGAAGAGCCATGGGGAGTTCTAGTGCTAATGGAAATGTCTTGGGAATCAAGGCTATAAGCCACTCTCGGGAGTGTTCTCGCATTTCTGCATAGACATAGCCTTCAGCAATGCAGCCTATTAATAACAGTAATGAACATGGTACAGTCAACCGAGTAACAGACGTATCTCCTTAATCAAGCAGTGGGAGAAAACAATGCAGAGGAAATGCAAAGTATTTATATACTCATGTCATAGTTATATATACCAGTTAGCAATAAATACACTGACTTAAATATATGTGTGGAGATGTGTGTTTCTGTAGAGATATATACACACACGCATACATACAGCTTCAGTGGTGCTTATCACTATAGGTTGAAGCCCTCATACATATTAATGAATTTAGCCTCAAAATACCCTTGGGAAGTAGAGAATTATTGTTGCCATAAAAAAAAGAAGAAATGTAATACATTGCAACATGAAGGAAAGAGTAGGAAAAAATATTGCCACAAAAATGCAGTAGGGGTAACCAAAAAGAAGGTATCACAGACAAGTCAAGCTTAAAACTAGAAACGTTTAAAGTGTAGTAATTGAACATTACAGAACAGTAGACCTCTGAAGAAGGTAGGAAGGGCAATTTTTGGCAGCATAGGGAATCATTGCAATGTTTTAAGATTCTGTGCATAGCTATTTGTATCTCAGGATTGTCCAGTGTATATAGTTCTCAGTAAATTTTGTTGCAAGCACATCGTAAGTTTTAACTGTTAGTTGGAAGCACATGAATAAATATTTTTAATAATATCAAGCATATATATTGACTCTTTCACAGCACAAAGATGCTGTAAATCTGGAAACTGGGAGTCTCCTATCTAGATGTTTTCACCTTGTTCAGTACTCCAGACACTCCTACACCCTTCTAAAACCTGGCCATTTTACTTAGAAGTCCAAGTCCTTTGTAACTTAAGTTAGTTTAAGAAATAAATAAAAATCCCCAAACAGTATTTATGATCTTGAGAGATTTTAGTGGTATCTCAAAATACCTGAAATGTTTCACAAATTTTTCTGGGTGTGGGTGTTTCTTTGATCATTTTATATATACATTTCTGTTGAACTTATCCCTAGTGTGGGGCATTTCCAGTCCCTGCAACCCTTACTCTAATAATACTTCTAATTATATACTCTTCACCCCAGTTGTCTGTCTGCAAGAACTTGTACAAAAAGTTTTTTTCCATGCTTGTTGCAGTCCATGATAGTTTTCCACTTTCCATCTGTGGTGGTGCCACGTAAACCTGTAAGTTTAAACCAGTGTCCATAAACCTTAAGAATTTGTGGAGATATACTTGCAGAGATACTCCTTTCATATTATCTAGCACATGTATTTCTAAAAAGCCAGTAACTCCACAGAGATCTTTTTTATTTTTAACATTACAGTTGTTTTACTTTTGCTCCTTCCCCAGTGCAGAAAGTGGATTTTCAGTTTTCTCATTGTGACATTGCCAAAATCATCAGTAAAAGCAGCTCTAAAGCTATATTCATAAAAGTTAACAAGTTGAGCATGAATTGGATTCAGGTTGAACCTGTTCCACGCTGTGCCTTTTCTACTGACTTGCGTTTTCACAATGCCATATGTTTTTGTAAATATTCTGTGAAATTGCATATTTAAAAAATGCCAAATAAAATACAGTCTAGTGTCCATGTTACCCAGAGCAGTGGGCATACCCCAGTGAACTTCTTGCTTCTGCAGAAGTGTCCACCTGGCTTTGAACGGGTGGACACCCAGATGTCACCATGAAACTTGTGTGCGCATCTACACTTAGGAAGAACCTCAAGGCTCCAAGTTCAGCCACACTGAAGCCGAGGGATAGAGTGACACACTCTTAGGTGTGGGTAAAAGTGGTAGAATTAATATATGAAAACAGTTGCAACTTGTAAATATTTTGAGAAACAATGCTTTCAAATCCCTACAGGCAAACTAAACACAATAACATGCACATACGTAGGTATCCTTTCTGATAAGTAATCACAGTAATTTCTAACTCTATCACTTTAAAATGCACTCATACATATCTCCTGTGTAGTTTTAGATGTGACTATATATTAATTTATAATACACCTTGCGCTGTCCTATTCAATTCTAAATCAGTCAGATATTGCCAGATGTCTAGAAAAAACCCTCTGTGGACTGAATTTCTGGTAGACTGGCATTTACCTTGACATTTATCATATAGTAAAAGAAATAGAATGAAAGCTTTATACTTCATGAAATAGAGATTAGAGAGAACAATGATACCGAGATACTATTGGAAAGACGGTGGTAGCTGTTATTCCAGAGCAGTGAGGATCAAGACTATACTTCCTGCCATATAACTTACCATAATTTGCAAGTCTTTTATGTTTCCTACCCATTCTTATTTACAGGTATACTGATCAGCAATTTCATTTCTTTCCACTGAACTTTTTATTTTATAACAGTGAAATATGATTTCCTGAATCCAGTTCTAGTAGTTCTGGGGAAAAAAATATTCAGCAAGGAAGGCAGCAAGGGAAATTAGACTGTATGTGTAAATTAACTTCACGGTATTTATTTTTCCCTAAAAAAAATATGTGGAAACTGAAAATATTGGGAAAATATGTTCCTGATGTGTGAAAATGCGTGCATCTAATACATATTAGGAATAATTACTGTAGCATAGTACTAAGTTCTGTTGCACCATGGCTACTACTACTAGTTCTTAGGTGAATTAGTTTAAAAGTAGCTGAGATGATAGTGCTATACTACTCTGCAGTCAGAAGCATTTTTTAAGTTCTCTTGTGTATCAAGTTCTTTGAACTTATATTTAAAGACTATTTCTGTAGTGGGAAGGGCTTTTTCAAAGAACTAACTAGTTCAAGGGGCAAGGACAGGCATGCAGGGCTTTCCAGTCATGGGATCCTGGTTTGAGGCAGAGAGGTGGTGACTGCCACCTGGCAGACCCACCTCCTCTTGGGAAATGAATTTTATATATATATAAAAATGTCAGAAAAGCTACAAAATCCATGAATGTTAATTAAGGAGGTATTATATGTCTCTCTCTATATATTTAATATGTATCATATATTTTATATATATATATTACAAAATGACAGGAAATCTAAAACGTCCAAGGCTGTTAATTAAGGAAGTATTATATATATATTTCATCTATAGAATTTATATACATATAAATGGCAGAAAAACTATAAAGTCCAGGACTCTTAATGAAGGTGGTGGAGTGACCATTCAAAGGAAAAATCATCCTCCTTATGGTTTCTCATCTGACAAAATTATATATTACCAAAAATGCACTGTCACCCTTGCTGTGATGCTGACCTTGCACACCCTCACCAAGCGTCTTGCCTACACTGCTCCCTGACATCTTGGAGTTTCTTCTTGCTCATATTTGGTAAAACCTTCTGGTTTTCAGGACGTATTTTCACAATGGTCTAAAAGACCAATCTATTAACCTGGTCTAATGCAAGGTGTTCTTACTGATGGAAGGGAGGTTGAAACTAGATGATCTTTAAGGTCCCTTCCAACCCAAACCATTCTATGATTCTGTTAAGCTTCACATCTGTCAGAATATTAAATTGCCTTACTCTCCATATTTGTGTCAGCAAAGACTCTAGAAAGCTGTAATCTACCAACATCCCATCCAGCTCCTACAGGATTTTTATTCCACTTGGTAAAAGGAGCTGTGACATATTTAACTATGCCTTAACTTACAGAAATGACAGGGAAGAATTGCTTAGGCAATCTGGGTATTATTTTGAAAAGACACTTTATTGTGTGAAATTTCCTTGGTAAGCTTTTACAAAATTTTCTTCAGAAAGTGCCTATATCTGAGCAAATGTAAAATTAGCCAGTAATTCTAACCCTTAGCACTAAGCTGTAAAAATGACAAGAGAAGGTCATTATTTAAGGAATATATCTGCAGAAATCTGAGCTCTTTATACCCGTAACAAGCTAAACATGAACTGGCTTAAGCTTTTTTAAATGAATTATATTTTATTATGAAGATAATGTATTTTTACCAGTCTATTCTATGGGACATGTACAATTAACTGTTTGAAAAGACCCATAGGAAAATAATGATTCCATATCTGTGGGAAACTACACCAAGGTACAAATTTTATTTCTTTCATGTTCAATTAATTATTTATCTTAATTTACTTAATGATCAAAAACATTTGTTATTCTTAAAATGAAGCCTTAGACAACTGCTGAAAGGGATGGAAGTGTTTTTTAAATATGTCTAGAATTCTGTCCTTATCTCACTAAGTCATCCGGAAACTCATGGTAAAGTTCAAGTTGTAATTTTGAAAGAGCTTGTCTAGATTGTAGGAATAACGGTATCACTCATTTTATATCTCTTTAAGAAAGGAGGAAAAGAAGATAGTAAATCAGTTCTTAACAGTGGTGAATATTTACAAGAAGTACAATATTAAAACTTTTACATTTCAGAAAGCTTCTCTGGTTTTATGTTTCATTTTATACCCACACATACATATAAATACCCATATACAAATAAATACTCATCTATAAATACATATGTATGTGTATGAGAGTACTTACTTTCATTACAATTTTTTTCTCTACACAATTAATATAAATTCAACTGTTTAGTATATAGTGTTAGTTAAAAAACATAGATTTTTGGAGACACGTTTGAGGATTAACAGCTTTGGAATATTATTTGCTAAAACCTCTCCCTGGTAACATACTTAATTTTCAATAATAATTCTAATAGCTTATTAATATTTATTTTATGCTAAAATTGTTTCATAGTCAATGCTTACCACAGTTAGAAAACTTAAACGAATTCAAGGATGCTTAAAGCTTGTGCATATGACCCTGTGTCCTTGCTGCTCCTTGTGAGACATTTATGATATTTATGAAAAACAAAAACGAAAATATTAGTTTTCTCATATTCTGGGGAATTCATTCTGCATGATAACACACTCCCATTGCTTTATAACGAGTTAGTCAGACCTCAACCATGAGCAATAGCATTCAAGTGTGTGCTATAGCTAAGGAACAAAGGTCAAAAGAGTCAAGTCATATAAGGGAATTATAACTTCTTCCTTTGTGTTATATTATATTATAAACCTAAATATCAGTATTAGCATCCTTTATACCATATTTTCTCAACACATATTACGCAAACCTTTTTAAGGTCCCCTGTGAGGATATTTAACGCCATGATGGCTACTTGCTCTTGATGCTCTAAGAGTCCTGAGCCAGCACTGTAATTTCCCTTGTTAGGGGAAGCGGAGAGTTTGCTGTTTCTAACCTTTCCTTACTACTTATTGGAACTGGCACCATTCTCTTGAATTCTGAACTATGGTGTGGACTGGGCATAGATAACTTCAGTTAAGATGAGGAACTACACAATTTGTAGAGGTAGTGAATATATGTTTAAGAACATAAGAATGCATGTAATGTGGAAGTCAGCTTGTGTAAAGGGTTAAGGAACCAAAGTACCTAATAACAATAAGTTATAAAAGCAAATCAAGATTTTAAAGAGGGGAAAAAAAAAAAAAATAAAAAGAAGGATTTTTGCAATTAGTTACAGACATTGTCGTCTTAGTTTTGGAAACAACATGACTTAAGCATTATCTTATTCAAATATAAAATGATTGAAATGAAATGTGTATATAGCTATTTGTTAATCAAGTTTCAGGATTTTCTGTGTAAAGAGATTTTTTTTTTGCACTTATAGGTCAAATTGAACTTAAGGGGAAAAAAAAAGGCCTATTATAAACTTTGAAGAAGCAAATATTCGTTATTTAGACTGTAGGATGTTTATTTTCTACATTTCCAAACTGAAAATCTAAAAACACCCAAAATACATAGGGTACTTGAAATTTGGGTATGTATGTAATTTTCATATCACAACATTAGCAGAGGAGCCATACATAAATCCTGAATTCCTGAGAGCCATTTCCATTTGGGAAGTACATCACAGAGATTTCTTCTGTGAAGAGACAAAATAAATAAATATATTCTAAAATACTGCTGCAGTGTTACTTCATAAAAATCGTGACTCTCAGCAACCTCTGAAATAGCTGAATTATTAATGGTGGTTTCAGAGGAAATGCACAGTGTGGGCTCTTCCTGGTGCTCAGCATGGACAAGGTTAACTTTGTCTGGTGCCCATCCCAGGGCTGGCAACGGTGGGTTGTTCCCCTGCAAGCAATTCCCCCCCATCCCCATATTCCCACTGGCAGGAAGGTGTTCCTCACCCAGGGCGACACTGCCACCAGCTCAGAGGCTGTTTGGTGGGACTGAGGGCCAACGTCACCACTTGATTCTGGTGGACGCAGATAACCCCTGCTTTTCTTGTACATGCTCCATGCCTGGAGCCATCCCAAAATTGCTCATCCCTTACCTCTAGATGCAATTCACACGCACCTGTGCCCATGTCCCGTTCCATTTCTCATTCCCGACAGTACTTCTCAGGATGACGCCTTGTGTCATTTTGGGAACTGATGCACTTGGTGGCAGTGGAAAGAAACTCTTTCTTCCCACTAATCAGCATATCTACTTAGGGCATCCAGCTTGCTCTTTAAGATATTAGTATGAACTATGCATAATATCATTCATGGCCTTAAAATAACAATTTTGGTAATGCTGTTAGATATGAAAAGTAATTCATAAACTATTTTGGATCTATTTAATCTACATCCATTTAGCACTATGAAGTATACATTGCATTTCAGCCTTATAAATTTTCCTTAAATTGCTCATTTCGAACATATGCTGCCTGGAATTGTTAACTGCAGATTTGCTACCTCATGTGTCACTGTTTGTATCCCAGGACTAGATGATTATAACATTTTAATCTGGAGATGAATGGTAAATAATGGATATTGTACTTTTAGTGTAAGCTGTTGGAGAGATAATAATTTATGACATAATTTATAAGACCTGAAGGATTTGTGAATATTTTCATAAACAGCCAAAGGCAGACTAAAAAGCATGACTATAATCACATATTTCCAGAATATTAAAAATTGTTCTGTCAACTCTATCACGCTCGTTACCCATTAATACCCAGTTCATGCTGTCTGGGAAGAGCATACGCACTCCTCCTTACGTTGAGGTACCTTTGACATCTTGTTATATAGGGCAAAGCTATTGGTAAGTATTTTGAGTGGGAGAAGGACAATACAGCGTATTTCTAAAAGACTGCAGCCTGCAATATTCCCTTCTAGTTTCCACATAATGGAAACTGCACAGCAAGGAAAGGGTCTGTACATCCATATAGGTAAGGTGTCAGGTGTGACTGATCTCTGCTGTAACTTAGTGTAGAGTATCATGTAGTGGCATTCCCATCTCTTCTTCAGCCTTTTGAGGGAGATAAATTCTCAGCTCATAGAGGCTCTATCCTGAATGAAGGACTGTTCTTGGACCTTTTGTATAAAGCAAAGTTTTTTGCATCATCCTATCAAAATGAATGGAAAAAAGTGTCTTATGTTTAGAAATGTACAGACACATGTGTTGATGACTAGTGTGATTTTAATGCACATCACTAACATAATTGATTTCATATCCTTTTTATATAAGAGTGAATGTAGTAAAAAACCTGCTTTTCATATTTGGCTGATGATATAACACACTTATTAGATATGTCAGCTTTAGCACTAACATGATTTGAAAGTTACTAATACTCTATGATTTCAGTTTTCTACCTGGGGCTTCTTAAAAAATGAAGATATTTCATTCCCACTGTCACATACGAAAGCTTTAACTTATTCATAAAACTTCGAAGGATGGAATTCTTATACATAGTAGTTTCCAACTGTTTACTGACATTCAATTTTTATATAAGAAGATGCTAATATGCTGCATGAGGTCACTAACTTCATGTAAGAATACTGCTACTTTTTGGAAGCTATAGCAAAAACATATGCATAGGAACAAGTTTAATTTTGTTATGGTAAGGATAAAATTGTCACTAAATCGCCACTGCAGTAGTCAGTAATAATCACAAAAAAGATATTCTGCCATTATAATATAGACTGGGGGGTTATTCTGGGATCATGTATTTGAGGTATTTGGGTTAGAGGGGTACATTAACACAGGGAAAACAAAGTAACTTTACAAAATGAAGACAGTGGGATTAATTCTTTAAAAATCTAACTAAATGAGTGTACAATATCTGTTAAAATCTTAGAATAATTCATTTCACGCCTGTGATTTAGAAAACCAGAAATATTAAAGGGCAGTATCCAAAGTTCTCCCCTTGTCTATTGGTTTAGAGATACCCAGATGGGGAAAAATATTATTAATATACTATTAAATATCTTTCTTTGGGCTACATATACTTTGCAACATTTTTCAATCAGCTGAGGGTTACAACTGATGAGATATAATGATGGCTGGTCAAGTTAGTAAATAGTTGATATTCTAAAAAACTTTTTATTTTCAATTTGATTTGACTTAGTCACACATTTATTACTGACAGCTATCTGATGAGTTGGACACTCTACTCAAATATCCTTGACACTTAGCTTGTTAGCAAGTCTAATGGCAGTTCTCTAAGCAATGATGGAGAAAATATTTGACCTCTTTAGCTGAAGTGGGCAAGACAGGGACATGAGGTTGTTGTTCAGGAGTGCACAGTTCAATTAAAGAGAGTCCATCTTGTGCTGAGCGAGGGCCCCCCCCACAACTTAAGACAGCAACATATTTGCTGCTATATAAATTGGCTTCTGAGGGCTGGTACATCAGCCAGACCCTTCTGGGTGTGGGAAGCTGCTGTGAACTCTCCCACTCCAAACTCCTGAAACCTGGCCTCAGCAGGAGAGGGTGAAACATGTGGGAAAATGGGAACTACTAAACCAGTGCTGCTGCAAAATAATTAGCCTTAAGTGGTCTTACCCTGACACTTTGTTCCACCAGTCGAGTGTAACAAATCTGTAATAGCAGAGTCAATAGGGATAAAGCTCCACTGAATTTAGGCATTTTACTAGCTTATAACTGCTAAAGATCTGATGTAATAATTTCAGGTGAGGTACATCTTGCAAAGACATTTTATCCATCATCATTTTCCTTCTTTCTGACTAGTTTTGGATGAGCTAGCTACGGCTATATAATTTGTGAAGGATCACTGATATGCTAGCAAATGAAGATGCTGTGTGGATTATTTTCATATCAGCTGTTCAATCTCCAGATTAATATTGCTCATTAGGTGGATAAATGTAATGAAACAAGTATAGTATTAATGGCTTGAGGGGATCTTCAGTTGGGGTTCAGCAGAGATACTTTATATTTTGGAGAGAGACAGGAGAAGACTGAGTCTTGCTTTCATGACATGTGAGATCCTGCATTTCAAAATCTAATCTTTCATTTAAAACTAAGAACAAATCACTCACTATTGTAAATCCTACCATCGCTAATTTCAGCAAGGGTATCCCGGCTTATAACCACTGAAGTCATAGCAGTGAAGACAACCTTTGCATTATGGATGGAAAAAGAAGAAGTCTCATTGGTATTTGCCTGAGGAAGCAGAAAGTCAGAAGCAGTCACTGCAAGGCGTCAATTCTCCCATTCATCTTATTAATATCATTAACTCTGGATCTCAATTACGCCAGCTGATCTGTTAGGTACAGCTATCTCTTTGATGACCAAGCATATACAGAAACAGAAAAATTACCCAAGCTGATAGCATGGTATTCAGTGCATTAAGGTAAAGAATAATATCTCATAAAGATCTCTACACTTCAGTGAATATTTCATTATGTTAGTGAGTGCTGACACCTTGAATGACACGAGGCTTACGAGTAAGTCTGATTGGTTAGAAATGTCAGAAAAAACACCCTTTCCCTTTTTTTTTCCCCCCTCTACATTTGACACCCAGTGCCAGACACAGTGAGTCACAGGAATTAACTGTCTGACAAGTTCCAGCTGGTATGTTTCTGCTTCTGCGGCTGCTGAAACTTTTTACTTTTGCAGAAACACAAAGTGTGTGGGCCGGAGGCTAACCAACAAAGGAGGATTTTGAACCTAAGCATGTCGATCAATCTTTATTGACTCGGCATATTTTTCATCTGACTACTGAATAACATTTATTGTTTGCTGACTTTCAGTGCATGATGACAGTGGGAGCAGATCTCATATTTATTTTTCAGTTTCAAGCATTGGTGTTCTTAATGTAATTCATTAATCCAACCTGGTAGTTTTATGTATTTAATTTTGCCCCACAGCAATGTCTGACAGCGTGTGGATGTATACCTAGTTTTTTTCAACTCTCAATCATTTCATTTGTGAGGTAGGTTTCATCCCTAAGAAGACCTGATTGTTTGTGGGATGGATGTTTCTCAGAAACAAGGTTGACTAGCCAGAAAAAGCAGGAACTTACAGTGATGTCATTCTCACTATAGAGAAAGTAATAATGATTGGAGATGGCTCTTGTAAATTAGACATAAAGTGAGATATTTGATTTCGTTCACCACTATAACCACAGAATGGGAAAAATAAAACTGCATTTCTTTCTCATCCTCACTGAGCTTTGTGCCTGCAGCAGGAATGCGTTATAACTTATTTTTCTTATAATCTACCAAATTAATGTGAGGAAGCTGAAGGGACTGAGACTGTGGAGGAATTGCTTGTTTCTGTTGGTAAATTAATTTTGTGATAGCTTGTTGCTCTGGACAGGTCTCTTTTTCATCTGCACCAAAGATTAGACTTCAGAATTTTTTCACTGTCTCGTGAAATGTCACTGAACAGATGGTGCTTTTCACTGTTTTCTTGATTAGAACCCAATCTGTCAAAGTGCTTACACACATGCTTAACTTAAGCACAGCAGCACTCCTACTTGTATCAGTTTTATAATCAATGCTTTGTAGATTTTGGGGTTTAAATAATCCTCCCAGGTAAGGAGGAATTTCCTTAAAATTTAACACGGGGTTACATGTAGTTTACTAAAAAACTTATTTAAACCTCTGACTGCAAAGAAGCCGTTGTCAGAATCCCTCATTTGTGAATATACTTCAGTGTGAATGGCTGCGTACACTCACAACAGGTTAGCATGATAAAGTATTTAAGAACTTAATGAAATAGAAATTAATAATAATAGCAGTCTCTCCTTCATAAATAACAAAGTTTTTAATAGGGATATATAAATAGATTTAAAAAAAAAAAACATAATGCTTGGGATTGTATCTCCTCAGATAACTCTCACCAGCTCACACACACAAAGCCTTAAGCACTTGGCTTAAACTGAACATTTCCCAGCTTTCCTCAGGAGGAGACATTAAGCACTAGAAATCTCTTCCTGTTACCAGATTTGAAGTGGTGATTCCATCATTTGTGAGTATGCAAAGAATGAAGACGTGTTTGTAGTTTCTTTTGAAACTTGTAACACAGAAGAAATTGCAGCCTGATGGAAAGGTCAGCATCTGAATACCCTTACCCAGGCTTGCTGGTTCAAAACCATACTTCCTATTTTTTAAGGGCTTGTTCCTTGCACCAACCTATAAGTCAACTAACTCCCCCTTTAAATCTGGGCTACTGAACAATTCAGTTAATTGTGGAGAAGGAAAACGTTTTAGTAAGCGTGACTTCAGTTAGGACACTGCCCCTGTAATTTCCCCAAACAACAATACTACAGGTTTCACTAAATGCTTGTGGATGAAATATCATTTCCTGCAGGTGTGCAATGAACAAGCACAAACAGCACACAGTCATACTTCTATTATTCCGTGTCCTGTGAGATTGCTTTGAATTTTTGCAAGTACCATCCTATCTGTTTCTTGGATTTATGGTTAGATTATTTTGTTTTGGTTGGTTGGTTGTTTTTTCTTTTTTTTCCCCTTGTGTCCAAGGCTACACTCTTAAGATATCTTTTGAAACAAACACATTAGGGTATGAAGCCACAGATCTTACTATGGACCAGTAACTTTATGGTATTACATACAAAGATGATTCTCTGATGAAATAAGAAATCAGCTCCTAAAATCAGGATGGACACATTTTCTAACATCTATTTTCATAACAAGTATGAAAATAAACTCTAACTTCACTTCAAACTAAATTTGCCTTAAACTTTTGTCTCATTCTTTTCTTCACCATAATCATTGTTTTTGGTATATCATATTAGCTTAGAATTTAAATTTAAATATTTATTTAAATAATGAATAAATCATTCATTAAATATCCAATATTACTTTCCTCTTCTTCAATATATTATTTCTTTTTTCATCCCTCTGATTACATTATTTGCAAAGTAAAATTGTTTACTATTAAAAAAATCCATTTACAGCAGAAGAAACAGAGATCCACAGTTCATGAAAAAAGAGAAAAGAGAAGTAATGCAGTGTTGAAATTAGTTTACTTCAGGGCCAGAAGATTTATCAGAGTATTTCTTTGCATTGGATGCCAGTTCATCCATTATAATGTATATATTATTTACTGGATTGTTTCATAATCCAATAAAATTAATTGTCTCCTATCTGGTGTTAGCCAAAACATCATGAAACACCAAATGTACTCATAGCCAAAACAGATTATAATAGTAGTTTGTCAAAAAGATGCCTGTGAGTTTAAAAAACAAACAAACAAACAAACAAACAAACAAATAAAACAATGCAGTTTTTCTGTTCCAGGTCCTTCTACAATAGTTATTTTATCATAATCACTTCATTGTCTTTTTATCCTTCATGTCATACTCTCTATTTGTTTTTCAATCCATTGTCTGTTGCCATACATTTTGAGTGGAACCTTGTTTAGATAAGGAATACGCTATTATAGTACTTTTTCATTACAAGTATAAAGTGCTTAGTACATTGTAGCTCGCACGTCTGCAAAGAGGTACAAATGAAATAAGAGCAACTGTTAGATGAAATAAAAAAAAAAAATTACATGCAGAAAATGTGTAAAAATGCTGGTTTGATTGCACTAACAGTCATAATTTGAAAAAGCTCAAACTGCTGTAGTCCAGTCCTTATTCTTGAATATGGCATGATGTAGGATTTGTATGTAACGTACACCTAAAGAGGACTTACGACAGGCACTCAGAATGATGGCATAGGAAATGCTGAGTTTTTTGACAACTTCGACTACTGAAATCTGACAAAAGCTGGATCGTATTTTTCCTGAAAGCAGGGTTAACTGTGCTCAAATTCATTAGCCTAAACAAAATTTAATCTGCATCCTCTTAGTGTGATTTTTAATAGCCATGTGTTTCAGAAGTTTCACTCCATTTTCATTGCCTCAAGTTTTTCTGTACTCGCCCACTAAATCCTTGAATAGCTGCCTGTTTTTTTCTGACTCAACTCTGTCATATCTGCTACGTTCATATAGGAAGTGTATGTGTGTGAAATGTAAAATTCCCTAACATCTACAATTCTGCAGACAGGAAAACCATGATAAAAGATGTTCAGCTTAGGCTAACTAACTCTAAATTTGGATTACATGGGAATCTGTCTGTCAAAGTAGTATTTCTTTATTAAGTATTTACCATCTTCAGTGAATGAAAGAATTATTCTAGATCAAGTAGGAATGGATTTTGGCAGTGGATTATAAAGATCTATCTCAAATCTCTCTGCCTAGTTTCAGTACCTGCTCCAGGCATGGAAATGTTGAAAGTTTTCACTAAAATAACTGAAGTAATTTTACAAATGAAGAGAAAGGGTGATTTTTCTCTTAAATTTATTGTCAGACGCATTCAAACTTATGAAAAGTAATAGTAATAATAATAAAAAATAAAATCAGATAAAACTGTGGTGAAGAAAATTTCAAAAAACTGAAGTTTGCAACCATTAAGAACAGGAGCTGGAACAGTTTTTTATTTCTCCACCTTGACTGCAGACATCATGGACTCACAGATCAGATGATGCGGACTGTTATAGAAGACATTTGCTGAGGAACTTTATGGGAGCCACAACAAAACATGACAGTAAACAACAAGTAAAATTGAGATCACTTTTATGAGTAGGTGCAAGCAAGCCTTGCCCAAAACATTCAGGTGTCAGCTTTTGGCATAATGTGTGGAGTCAATTTTGTTATGATGCTTGCTATGGTTATGTAGGTTCTGATGAGAATTGGTTTATCTTCAGAACTACTTTGCGTTCCAGTGAGCTGGAATATAAGGTGCTGCTAGCTCCTATTGGACTGAAAAACAGTGTGTAGTCATACTCAATAAAGAAGTGATTTGGAGGGTTAGGCCTCAGATTGCTAGCACTTGCATCACTACCTTCTTGATTTTCAGTAACAGGTTTTAAGTAACATAAAATCTTCAGCTTTTTTGCCTGAATAATCTTCTCATACCTCATCAGAAGAGGTTTTTACCAAGTTCCTGAAATAACTTAATATCAAAACTATGTTTTTTCAATTATTTTTTTTTTTCAAATGAGGGAACCATTAATAAGTATCGTACTTCTCTTTTGTATCAACAAAATTTTAGTAAATTCATCAAATGAGACTTAATTTGAACTGATGGGAGGGTAGCATCTGTTGACATAAATCTCCACAGATACAACCTAATCTTCAAATAGATTAATATAATATCAAATTAAGGTTATAATTGTACACATTGTATTTGAGTGATTGGTAAACTAGGCTTTGAGATGATAAAATGTGAGTGGTTGCAATGGAGTCTGCATAAAAGAAACTGTCATAGCTAACAGGTCAGTTACCTATGGAAAAAAATTCAGGACAGAGCACAAATGTTCGAAGGAAAGACAAAGCAAGAAAATTTTACAAATTACAATTCCTTCAGTAGATTCCAATCTGACCAATTCATACCAGTAGAAAGAAAAATACTTTTAATGGAAGCTGAACTGAAAGCCTTACTTTATGTCCAGAGACAAAGCAGACCTCTGCAAGTATTTCTTCTTTCTACCTGTGTTTAATGATATGCTGATGTATTCATACACATGCCTGAAGATCTGGCAAGTGATGAACAGACATGCCATCAAGATATGCATTAAGCACCAGAGAGAATCCTGATGTTCTTTTTCTATGATAAAATTACAAGATAGAACACATATTTTCAGTTTAATTCTTCCAGGTGCTGAAAAATCAAAAATTGATTTTGAATCTGCATTGAGAACACATAGTAAATAATCAGGAAGGGCATTAAATGCACTGAAAAATGTGGTTAACGGGGGAAATCCTGGTAATTCTTATAGTCTTTAAGATAGCATGTCAGTTACCATTCTACCTCATCAGACAAAATGATCTTTCCTCTTGCTAAAGCTCTCTGGGGGAGGGTTAGAATTGCCTAAAAGGGTCTTATGACTTAATGATAACTTTATCTGTTTTTAAGGAAAGCTGTGTTGTCAGATTCCTTCCCTGAAGATGGTTGCGCGTGCTGAACAGGACAGGAACACCTCCGAGGAGGAGAAGCCTGTATCTGCCACTACCTAAAGGTTATAAAACTCCTCCCGCACGCATTTCACTGAATCTATCCCTTTCTTCTTGCAAAGACTTGACAGAACTACTATATCAGAAAATTGCCATGAGGAGATTGTACCATCATTTATGAATAAAATGTCTATACTGAGCAACATTTAAAACAGCATAGCTTAAACTACCCCACCCCCAACTATTATTTTAGCATGTCATCCTACAATTTTGCCTGAAATATATATCCTGTAGTCAATTATAAATAAAAACTGTCTTATAAATAATGTTTTACAGCTTATTGCAACCAATAAAAAACAGCACAGAATGTTTTGATGTCTTCCAAAAATGAACTATGACACATTAACATGAAATCTATTTTTTTATTTCCCATTCTAAAAGTTTACACACAGTCCTTTTTTCTCACCCTTCAGTTAAACCTGAAGCTTTTGCATCATTTCTGTTTCTGCTAGTGATTTATCCTGGCATATAGTCATCGTACCATAGCCATCTAAGCAACAATAAAACACAAATCTGAGCAATAATGACATTTCACTACCCCATATCTTGGTTATTTTGATAGTGACTGTACAAGCGCAACACTGCTTATGAAATGTATCTTTGGTATTTAACGGCAGGTTGTGATTTCTACTTTCATCCATAGTTTATCAGTCTACTAATCATGACCCAAAAATGCAGAAAACATAATGTGCTCGAGTTACTTGTTTGTGTAACTAGAGAAAGAGAAATATACATAGTAGTAATAGTTATGGTGCCATTATTTTCAAAAATCCTAAATGGCTACATTTTGCTTTGATTCATAATTATTTTGGGTTAATAGAAATATCATACTGTATATAACCACATATCTACCAGAAGAAATTTTTCACTGAATACTTGCAAGGAAATACTTCTTTATGTATTTTCTCTTGTTTTTTTCTATTTTATTTATTTTATTTTATTTTATTTTATTTTATTTTATTTTATTTTATTTTATTTTATTTTATTTAT
>VYZM01008657.1:412-15178 GCA_013398915.1 Dromas ardeola | reverse complement strand
ATTTCTTTATGAGATAATATTTTCTTTTCTACTATAAGGCATTAATGACTTCCCCCTCCCCTGCCCATAACGTATAAAAACACAGTTATATGAATTAGTAATTTGATTTTTTAAATCTTAATATTTACAAGACACGCATATACATCAAAGTCACATTAGCGCTGAAGGTTTCTGCAGTTTTGGGAGTTCTATGGCAATTTTTATAAGCTTATCCAGTGCCTCCTTTTCCCCTAGACATGACAATTTGTTACCAGTTTTTCTCCATTTCTCTTGCAGATATGGAAACTGTATTGTGCTCCTGATAAAATGTTTCAAAGCATTTTATGGCTTTGGTTATTTCTTTGTTTATATAAAAAGCCTGA
Organism: Dromas ardeola; assembly: GCA_013398915.1. Lineage (NCBI taxonomy): Eukaryota > Metazoa > Chordata > Aves > Charadriiformes > Dromadidae > Dromas > Dromas ardeola. The sequence continues at coordinate 14,816 of VYZM01008657.1, read as the reverse complement.
GAATGTGTTCAAAAGCTGGAGAAAGCAAAAAAAAAAAGTCAACAAAACAACAGATAGAGCTGATTCAAAGGTTACTTTTCAAAGTATATTGAACTCTTGAATTATCCATCTTCTATTTTTTATTTTTAAATAGTCATGTTTATATCAATATTACTTTATCATCGCCAGTTCAGAGGTTTTCTTGTGATCTTTTTTAGTATTATTCAAGGTTAGAACCATTTCAGTATATTTTGCATTTTAGTACACTTTTTTCCTAAATTGCAAATAATAGTCAAATAGAAGACTAATGCCCTGCGGGCTTTTCATGTTATCATCCTATTGTGTTATTCCTTCAAAGGAGCAATTTGAGAGGTGGCTACTACTTCATTTATGTGCACAAATCCATATATTGACCCCTTTAAATTATTATACTTTGTAAACTACCAGCAGTTTCTCTCTTGTTTCGCTTTCTACTGCTTCTCCCTCTGAAGCAAGCCTACTTATCTTCTTAATATCCAGGGTGAAGTTAACAAGCCGCACTTGCATCAGTTAGTCAGCAGAAACAAATTACAAGGTCCCTACAGGGTTCCCAGATATGCCAAGAGAAGTTCAATCCAGACAGGCTGCAAATGCTGTTTATTAAGTCCCACAAAGCCGCCCTCTGCTCTCCACAGCTTTTCTTTTCAGGGTGACACCAATAGCCCCCAGGCAGGAATGAGCCTCCGTATGTAGGATGCTTCACGATCCCAGAATAAAACAAAACCTTTGCCCTAGAGATCTCAGATCACAAATGCAGGAAGTATCATCCTTATTTTTGGGAAATAATAGAGAACTGAAATGTAAATGAGGCAAGACAAATTTCATGGGCTGTACAGGAAGGCTGGTCTGAAAATGAGCCCTGTTCATTTTGGTTCTCCAAGTAACTTATCAGTTAATTTTTAAACTGGATACAGTTTTCCACTGGACCCAATGAATAACCTGTTTGTCTGTAGGAAGTGGATCAAGGTAACAGGTGACTGATTCTAATTCCCTGCAGAGGAAACAGCTGAGTTTCTGTTGTTGGACAGGCAAAACATCAACTCCTACCTTCCCCTTGAGCCCTCCAGCCTGCTGGTTTTGCTCTGGCTGTCCTGGTGCAGTTTCCTTCTTTCCAGCTCCAGGGAAGTGTCATCTTTCTATGGCAGTGAATACGAAAAGTTAAAAACTCATGATGTTATTGGTACTGGACTTGAGGCGTGGTTGGTGTGTGAGAAGAGGGCACCCAGGACACCCAAGTGCCTCTCTCACATCCATGGTGTCTTTGCAAAAAGAAGATGAAGTTACCATGTCACATCCCTGAGTGTAGTTGCTACTCCTGTGGAAATACATATTCATAAAAAGAGAGGGCATGCCCTTTTGGTTTTCTTTAGAAGCCAATCTATAGAAAATCCACTGTTTTCCACACAGAAAAACCTTGATAAACAGCTAACGTTTCACTTTTCTATGCAGTTTCCTTCTTTTATTTTTTTTTTCCACTTTCCTACAAAGAGCAGCATACGGTATTTGAGTGTGGGTTTTTAGTTCAATACAAAGTGAAAATGTAAGCTAAACCTTTCCATGAATCCTCACATTATTTGATTAAGATGCCCTTAGGGCAGAACAACTTTTACCTTCATAAGAACAAACACCGAAGTCTTTATGCTCTGCAGGGTGGGATTTTTCCTTGTGTTTTAACATACTGCTAGAGGTTAAAGTGTAAGTCAAGAAACTTAAACCCAATTATTTTTATAGTTGTCTTATGCAACAAAAAATATTTTTCCCCCAAAACATGAGCAAAACTGATTTGCTCTTTTTATTCTGCCATAATTTGTCTTTCACAGGATATCATCTCAGGACCATGATGAGATACCCCTGCCCAAACAAACTGTATTCTGATACACTACTGTCCTGTCTCCAAGACTGAAATTGGACATCATGATGTGATCTTTAGAGAAGTTTTCTATTACTAATTATTTTATATCCTGAAATGAAATAAAGTTATTCCTCTTGAATATATAAACTAATCACTGCTTAAGGTAACTGTTTGAACACCTGATACCACTAAAAATATTTTACTTAAAATTTGTAATTTTAAATTTAAATAAGAGTGAATTAAAATTTTTATAATATAGTTTATATGAATCAACTTTAAAAATATCCTTTTATGAACTATACAATATTCTTAAGAATTTATGTTGTGCCAGCAAATGCTACAGTTATATGGCAAAGTAAGTGTTTTTTTCCAGACAATTGCCTTCCTATTAGTGATTTTATATTTCTGGACTTGAAATTTTGCTGAACAAGTTGTTGCTTTTTTGTTATGAACAGAAAGGCCTAGCTGACCTTTTGAATGCTGTTCATTATTGATCAGGCAAAAAGGGTTTTTATCAGATCACTTCAGAATCTCAAAAAAGATTTAAAAAAGACCTAATTTGAATTGTAAATATGGGCCAAGTATGAGAATGTCATTATCTAATGACATTCCAGCCTTTGCAAGAATATAATATTTACAGAAATATTTGACTGGACAAATTCTACGGCAATATGTAAACTTTTTTCAGTATGATAGTTTAGAGAAGAAATCCTGACAGACGAGTAAGCTAAGGGAAGCAAATGACAAATTTCTAGAACTATAAATTACAGGCATTTGTTTATTTCTATTTAGCATTTCCATTGCAGACTGCATACTGATGATGTGAATTGGATGGATAGATGTTGACTAATCTGTAAACACTTTAATTGGCTTCTGAAATGTAGCAGAATTGTATGCCAGGGTTTTATCCACAATTAAGTCAAGTTTTATGAACTTAATTCCTCACTATTGTTTGCTGCCAAAATAAAATTATCAAAGACTTTGCTCGTTGACATGCCGCGAAAAATTATGGGGTTGTTTATAAGCATAGTTTGGAATTTCGTGATGAAACAGCCTCTGCTGAAAGTGCTGGTTTGCAGCATCCTGCTGCATTTTGACAGCATTTTCTTTGGGAAAGTGTCTTAGCTCTGAGCTGCAGTTTGGAAAATGTGAAGAGACAGAAAGGTGTGTATGCACAGAGAAATGTGTGAGCACCCTGTGTGCACACCCAAATGAGGTCACCTACCATATCAGACACTCCACTGACCAGATATCTATCAATTACATTGTAAGTTTATAAGTTTAATTAATTTCTGCATTTTGAGAAGCAAGTGTGAAAGTCCATAGCCTAAGTAAATGAAAGATTATGTGATGTTTCCTTTTATTTTCTCTCTGCTGTACAGAATCACAGTCCAGATGCAGCGAGTGTCTTTCTCATACTGCCCTGTATGCACCTTGTAGTGGGTTTTATTACATCCGTTGCAAGATGAACACCAATCTCCATTCCGACACATGCTTTAATTTTTTTTGGTTTTTGTTAGTTACATTTCAGAGAGTTACAGCAAAATTTACCCAATGTATAATGATATTCGCTCTTAAAATTAAAATTGGAGAGGCAGGCTCCTGGTGAAGGTGATCATATCTTCACAGGTGCAATTACTTGGGTATGATATTTAGTTAAAAATAGTAAGTGTGCATTAATATGGCAACCTAAGACAACTATAGTGAAATAAAGAGGGGAAAAAATAGGCTTACAAGATTAGGCATCTGCCTCTTTCAACATCCATCCATCCCTCCTCTAGATTGCTTTTGCCATTTTGCCATATGTTCCCTTGTATTTTCTGTTTGCTTACAATGGATAGTCTACAGGAGACAAAATCATCCACAAAGTTTATTTTCAAGAAAATGGATAAATGATCAAAGGAATTCTATGCTGATTTTGATTTTATTATAAGAATGTTAAATTGAATATAACTTGAGTTTTATAATAATTTTTGTGTTAGAAGAAACACTTTTTCTCAAAGATATCAAGCATGACAACTATTGTGAAAGATACCAGAGAAACTTTGTCACTGATACTCAATAGCTAACTAAGTAGTCTGAATAAACACACTGAATGTACTTCACATACATGTCTTACATACAGTTATTTAAATTCCCAGCCTTTTTAATACATTTTAATTCTGTATTTTATATGTTTACATTGGAATATTTTTTTTTTTTGGCAGGAGAAAGTATCAGAAACAATATTTAAGTGCAGCAAAGGATGTTAATACAATAGACATCTTTCCTTACATTAGAATCATAGAATCATAGAAAGGTTTGGGCTGTAAGAGACCTTAAAGATCATTTAGTTCCAACCCCCCTGCCAAGGGCAGGGACACCTCCCACCAGACCAGGTTGCTCAAAGCCCCATCTAATCTGGGCTTGAACATCTCCAGGGATGGGACATCCACAACTTCCCTGGGCAAACTGTTCCAGTGCCTCACCACCCTCACAATAAAGAATTGCTTCCTCATATCTAATCTAAATCTACCCACTTTCAGTGTAAAAATGTTACCCCTTGTCCTACCGCTACACTCCCTGATCAAGAGTCCCTCCTCATCTTTCCTGTAGGCCCCCTTTAGGTACTGGAAGGCTGCTATAAAGTCTCCCTGGAGCCTTCTCTTCTCCAGGCTGAACAACCCCATCTCCCTCAGCCTGTCCTCAGAGGGGAGGTGCTCCAGCCCTCTGACCATTTCTGTGGCCCTCCTCTGGACCCACTCCAACAGGTCCACATCCTTCTTGTTCTGAGGACTCCAAATCTGGAGGCAGTACTCCAGGTGGGGTCTCACGAGAGCCGAGTAGAGGGGCAAAATCACCTCCCTCGACCTGCTGGCCATGCTTCCTTTGAGGCAGCCCAGGATATGGTTGGCCATCTGGGCTGCAAGCTCACACTGCTGCCTCATGTTGAGTTTAACATCAACCAACACTCCCAAGGCCTTCTCACCAGGGCCACTCACAATCCCTTCTCTGCCCTGCCTATATTTGTGCTTGGGATTGCCTTGACCCAGATACAAGACCTTGCACTTGGCCTTGTTGAACTTCAAGAAGTACACACAGGCCCACCTCTCAAGCCAGTCAAGGTCCCTCTGGACGGTATCCCTTCCCTCCCCCAGCAAACTTGATGAGCATGCACTCAATCCCACTGCCCATGTCACCAACAAAGATGTTAAACAGCATCAGTCCCAGTACTGACCCCTGAGGAACGCCACTCCTTGACCACAACTCTTTGAGTAAGGCCATCCTTATCCGCCAAGTGGTGCATCCATCAAATCTATGGCTCTCCAATTTAGAGACAAGGATGTTGTGCGGGACAGTGTCAAATGCTTTGCACAAGATTAGGTAGATGATTAGCTGACCAGGAAAAAAAGTCCTATGCTAATATGAGTTTATGGAAAAAGCTAAAGTGCATATGCAATATTCAGTTTTTCTGTATTATTTCTTATAATTGATAAAGTCCACAAGAAATTCTTTCTACCCAGCATGATACTTCTGCTTTCTGATGTAATAGTTTTGATTTTTATCACTTACATGAATTTAATTTTGTTGTATTTGAAAAAGTAAAATTCTACCAAAGAAAAAAAAAATTTCATCATATATTTCCATAGCTGTCTAGACAGTTGGCAGCATTTTGCAAGCTTCCTATGATGATTTGGTGGTTTTCCATATTTTTGTATTTTCTTCTTATTCTCCCTCTATTGGCTTTTCTTGCCTTTTCTTTTTTTTTCTTCCGGTCCCTATTCTTACTCTATTCTACTCCCTGCCTGGACATTCATTTAATCCCTAGCAGTTTCCTATTATGTCTTGACCTCTCTAGTTCCTTGTTAAGAGACATCTCAGAAAAGACACTGAAATTTTTAAGTACTAAATGGCAGAATGTTTCAAATCTTTTAGGAGAAAATGCCCCCATACTTTTGAACAGACAAAATTTCGACCGCAAAAACACTTCTTAAAGTACTTCTTACTTATCTTAGAGTGCATTATAGCAAGCAGAGCTGGCTAAGTACTCCACCATGTCTATCACAGAGCTTTTCTGGGGAAAAAGAGATAGATATTTTTTTAATCCTTACATTGTCCCTTTTGTACAGCTCCAGGTTTTGCTCTCTGTTGGGATTCTGCGATCTAGAGGATGATGGATATAAGGGCCCAAAACAAGGGCATGCTGCCTTGAGCTTCCAATTGCATAGTGAATTGCTGCAGTTTTCTCAGATCACCTATCACTAACTAAATAATCTCATGCCTAAAGTTTGTGAATTACTTTATTTCAGGTTAGTGTAATGGTGTCTCTTTGAAGAATTTCAGGCTTTTTTGTTCTAAAGTGGCCACTGATTTTTCAACCTTCTTTTTTTTCTAATGGCTAAAACCTGATTCTTGCTAAAGCACATTTCTAAATCCTTATAAAACTGCACTGCGTTGAAATCTCCTCTATTATTAAGCTCTGTCATCCGGTTAGCTGACTAAAATTAGTATAGATTTATTTGTGAGGCTAATTATCCTTGCAAAGGACTTGTTTGAATTGCAGCACTTATTTATCCCTAACCAGCCTGAAGGAGACCGCTTGATGCTAGAGAGAGGTAGTGCTCAAAGTGTGAGTTAATTGTACGTGGGTCCTGCTCCCTCCCACAAAGCCCACGCCTCTGGTATCTGCTAATTTATGCAGGAACATTGAAGACTTGTATTTTTAAGCTCTGGCTGTGTATCAGCAGGTATTCAGGACATGGGCACTGGTGGAAGTGTAACGATTTAATGCAGCATCTGACCTATCACTGTGTGTGACCAGTGCTGGCTGTTGAACCCCTAACTTTGCTTGGATATTTTACCCAGCTTCTGCAGTAGCATTATGTTTTACCATAGTACCATTCTTGGGCAGAATACAAGGATATTGAAATACTCAAGGCAATAATTGTTATGGTTAGTACTGCTCTACTGGGAAATGAAGGAGCTAATAAAGATTTGCCATATATTATGCAGTATCGGTGTTTTAATTTTGTGTTTTCTAGCACTAGACTTTGTTAACCAGAGAGAAAGTCCAGTTTAGGTGCTCTAGAAGTTAATTTTGTTGTGTGTACTAGTTGGTGTTATACTTTGTATATATACTTGTGCACATAAGTGCGTATTTAATTTATTTTTTTTTATTTTTATATACACTTACGGATATGTCTTATGATGACTACTTCATGCTGTACACAATAGCACTCTTTTTCCTATATTATAGCAAATCTCAGCAAATTTTGTAACAAATGTTTGTAATTAACATTTCTCAGTTCAAGTTATGAAAAATTTAAGTTTTTAAAAGAGATTCAGTGTGCACACTTACAAAAACTGTTATGAGCAATGTAAATATTCATTCAATGTAGCAAAAAGTAAAGGCTAGCACATATTTAAGCCAAAGACAACCGATATTTGCATAGAAGATAAACTAATTATACTGCATAAATGACTGAGGGGCTTGAATTCTGTGGAAGGTTGACGAAGGTACCATGGAGAAATCCATCTTGCAGACATTACTGATCATTGCAGGGCTGCTTAAATAGCACGTGAATTTTAAAGTTAATAAAAATAAAGAGAAACAAGGTGCAAATCAGAGAAGAATGAAAGAAGATTCTGTACATTTCAGAAGTTATGTGGATTTAGAGATGATAAATGAAATAGGAGCAGGCTGAGGGAAATGCTAGCACTCAAGGTTTTCAGAAGGATCTGAATGGTGGTCCTGATGGTGCCAGTTTGCAATGTCCTGTTAGTAACTTCTGCTTGATGGGGTGAGATAAAGCATGTCAGTTTATAGAGCAGCCAACACTTTCATTTCCTCCTGTGCTTACAAGAATGACAATGTACTGCTCCTTCTTCTCCCAGGCCAGCTATATCATAAACTTCAAAATGTTTTCATTGGTTTTCAGAGTAAAATTCTGAATGTGATTGCACTCTCTTATTTCTACATATTCTCATATACAGTGAGCTCTGAAGATTATGGTTTCATAGATGATCGTGAATGTTACCCAGGTGAAGTGGCTGGTAAAAAGTGCTTATGCCCAAAAGAAAGTTTGCTAAGTCAGGGACAAGGAATACATTAGATACCGGTGTTAATTTACTACAGTTCATGATTCTTATTATTCAGCAAGACCTCAGATCCTAGAATGAAATTTGCTTGTCATTTTTAATCCAGCTTGGCAGATAGCCTTTTCTTACTTGATGACATATTTTTGTTTCCTAGGACTCCTGCTTTATTCATGTGCAGGAGGGGCATGAATAAGACAAATGGGAGAGAAAAGTATGTTTATGTTTAAAGTCTGGATTGCAGTGTATGATAGATGGGCCCTTTTCCCGGATCTGACAGACTTCCAGCCAAGCCAAAAATTGTAAAACAATTGTATCTCTAGTACTTAAAAGGTGTTTTCCTCTGATTCTTCAAATTTAACTTATGACACCTTTAATTCTGAATATGGATCATTTTCTTCTGCGTGTTTATATATAATATATATCCTATTAGTACTTTTTTCATAAAAACACAAATATAAAATAATTTCCCATTGCTCTCTTGCAAAAACAATTTTTTTTTTTTAATTGAGAGAAAAACAAAAAGCAGAATTGTAGAAACAATTGTAACACATCTTTAAGAGAAGATAAAATAAGATCTCTGTAAATGTTTTAAACGGCAGAAGCAGCCAGATTCTTGCTGGTGTATTTTAAAATAGCAAACTAATGTCTTTTGTGGATTTCAATATGCATTTTTCTTTCCTATTATTCTAGTCTGACGTTCAGCAGAGAGATAAAAACATTAATTAAGAGTAGGTGTGCGTTTGAAATGCTCGCTTTCCTGCACAGTGTATGCTTAAAATTTGTGTTACTATTCAGAGGCCTGAGAGAAGCAAATTTACTAAAAATAGGGTACAGTTTAGGTTGCAGACTGTCACTAAAAATTTAGTTGTGATCTTGGACCAGATCCTAAAATAGAAGCTGAATGCCTAATACAATAGTCAGCAGAATTGCAGATTCTCAACTCTAAAATTGCTATTAAAACTCTATTGATTGCTGTTCACTTAATCCTGGAAATACACAACTCATAAGATATCTTCAAGCACGACCTATCCTTTTTGGATACCAAGAACTAACTCAAACTGAGGTTGGGTATCAACAAAAAGCCCTCTGTTCAGGTATATTTAGCAAACAAAACATCTAGAAAGGGGTTTTTTGCATTCATTTTTGCCTGGAGCTCCTGAACACAAGAGATCCTTTGCAGTCAAACCTTCGTCCGAAAGAGAAAACCTGATTATAACAAATACAATTAAGTTCCCTAAAGTGGATAATATATCCCTTCTAAAGCACAGCCCAGTAAGAGAAAATGTACAATTGAAATCTAGTCTTGTAGGCAGGGCAAAAGGGACAAATAAAATCTTAATATTTTAGAGGGTTTTTTTGGTAGAAGGTCAATACATTCTCCTTACTACTTTTCTGCGCTGCACCAAGCAGTCATTATGAGCCATCTATATTTCTTACGGCACCTGAAACCACTGTGACTGTTTAGTATGGAGTTCAAATTCATGAGAAAGATAAGTGAGACAATCAATCTACTTACTCTACAAGGTTATTTCCTGGATAAGATTTGGTTTGGATAAGATGTTTAAGTTGCCTACAATTATCTTCTTCTTTTGCCAATATACGACTGAAGTCCAGAAGCACTCTTGAATGTAGACATGATAGTCTAAGGGACATTGACCAAGTCTCCAGATGTCTGTGGCCAAGTTTTTCCAAATAATAAGCGCCCACCTTTCCTACTGTATAATGCAGATACACACAGGTACACGTATAATTCCCATATTAAGAACTCTTTCTGAAGTCTTCTAGAAATTTACAAATAATTAAATTCACAGAACACTACCTGGAAGAGAGTTTGGGTCCTGAGCTATTTTTAGTCTCTTTCTTTGTAATTTCAATCTGCTCCAAATCAAATACTTGTCTATTTCCATAACGAAAATAAAAAAGTCCTACAACAAAAAAGGCACTGTAGAGTTGGACTGAAAGTTAAAGGCCTGGTTACTTTTCTTTTCTCCTCCCTGCAGGAAAGGACTTCATTTGGAACAGATGGGTTGTTGAATGTTTTCGCACCTGAGATTCCCTGTCACTAGCATAAATGTGCAGGGAATTATGCACATCATTTCCTATGCATCTCATTTCCCTAAGCGTGTTCAGCTGGACCCTGTACTCTCTGCCCTTCACTTTCATGGACAATAAAATCTTCTTGAACATATGCTGGGGAGAAAAGAATTAACCTGTAGAAAAAGCCAAACCCCTTGATCTATCAATGCAGATAATTCATCTTAAGCATTACTTATTGAAAGAACACCTTTCTTGAAGACTTTGTGTGTGAGGCGATTGCATCTGTCTTGCCTAACCCCACACAAGGAACACTTAGGAAAATAAATCACTTTATAATGAACAGTGTCACTGCTTATGTTTAAACAATACTTGGGGAAATCTCTCTTTCAATATCTCTTCTGTCACTAAGGTTACATGCCATTAATCCCTCGAGGGCGGCAGGCATTGCTGCATACTCTCACCAGTAAGCCAGAGCCTGAAATTGTCACGTTGCTGGAATGACCTCGAGGGAGGTGATTTGGTTTTTGCATTCCCTTGGAGTAACTGCTGTTCTTCATATTGATTACCAAGGCAAGGCATTTCAGGCCTGATATAACAAAATCATATATGATCATTTCATTCCTTCCAGAGTTCATGCTCAGTAATAGGTGAACTGGCTTTGAAAGACCAACAGGTTAAACAGTGATGACACTAAGACGGATCATTGCCCTATTGTTCTGCCTCTATTGCCCTGACTAGAGATTTCTAAAACTTCTACAACTTCTGTTTTTTTTTTCACTAAAACTTTTAATTTCATTTTTGCTTCTATTTCTGTTTACAAGTTAGCAAAGACAGATCCTATATCATCAAGTATATGTTAAGTACATATATTGCACATATAAAGGCTACATTACTTGTGAGACCAAAGAAAAGACTTTTCAGTGCATAGACTCTTTTTTTTTTGCCATTGCATCCATATCATCTGTTAGTATTACTACTTTATGCATTTTCTTACACACTTAATGCCCTCCCTATCTGTCAAAAAGTACACAAGGCTGGTGTAAAAAAATCCCAATGTATTTTGGTTTCCCAAAGTGTGTAATCATGAATACCTGAGGTTCAAACGCAGATCAAACTTGTTCTGTCTCCTGCAGATGTTTTTTCACTAGCTCCCACTTGTATTATTTTTTAAAAATTAATAGCAAAGCTCCCATTCTCTTCAATACAATTACAGTTTACCCATTGAGGTTAATGGGACTACTAAATTATGCAGATATTTTCTGACATTTAAGATTTTGAAGCGGTTTTATTTGAATACAAAGGCATAACCTTTGATTTCCAGCCTATGAAGTCCCTTTGGCATATTGTTTTTTGATAAAGAAGATGAAAAGTGTTTACAACTCTGAAAATGTCTACATGAGTCCAAAACATTCTATTTATTTATACTTACAGGTGTATTTGTTTTTACTCTGAATGCATTTTTGTAGCTTGTTGCCACAAGATCTTTGCAGGAATTAGAAATTCAGTTCCTGAAAGCTGGATTCATCAGATGTCAGAAGCAGTTGGAGTAGTTTTTCCCTCTTAAAGGACACTCCTCAAGGAATAGAGTGAAATAAATTTCGGTAACATCTACATCTGCTGGAGAAAAATATTTTGTAGGAACACAAAAAAATGGATCAATGAATAAATATTCTGAGTAAGACTGTTCTCAACCTCAGCCTGACTCCAAACAATGGGGAAGGTGATACTTGGCACTCCATGCAAGGAAATAGCTTGATATACGTGGCTTTTGTCATCAATTAGATTAATTTTCTTTACAATAAGGTACTTAAAAGGATTGCCATTGTAACTGAGTTACTTGACTGAGGTGAAGTTGCAGTGGCTTAAACTCAGAGCTATACATCAGTAAAATGACTGTACAGAACTATTATACTCTGTTTTTACCAGACAACACTTGAAGTGATACAGGAAAGTTATGATGACAAATCATACACTTCACAGTACAATCTTGTACTTTCAACTACAGGTTCAGCACTACCATCCTTCGTTATCCTCAGTCGTTCTGGCTTAGTTGTTATTATTGCATTATCAAACAGATATTTACTTTTTGTTTCTTTTTCCTTGCAGCTGTGTCAAGATTTTTATCAGATATCCGATCCCTACCAAAGAAGTACTTTCAAGCCTACAATCTTCAAGTGATGTTACCATTACAGTACAAACCTGTTAGTCCTCCAAGTTCACAACAGAAGTAATGTTACTCACCTCTTTGGTACTCAAACATCAGTGAATTGCTGTATTTCCCCCAGAGTGGGATCTAATAGTAAATGCAGTAAATACTAAGTATACATACAGAAGATTTTTTTCATCTCTTATTTTGCCATGTTAATCAACTATTGTGGCTCCCTTTCTTTCTCTTTCTTCCCTAAGGATAGCAGAACAGCAGCAATTTGAGGCATAACAGTAGGCCCGGCTGAAATAGATGTGAATGCACTGATTAAAAAGTAATTCTATTGTGTGCACATCCTGGAAGAACAAGACATTAATTAATTAGACTACCTAGTCAATGAGAGATAAGTAATCAAGATCACAATTATCTTTTCATTCCATGTCTGGACAGTGCTGTGTTGTAATACAAATAAGTAACAGTAATAATTAATAATAGTGAAATTTTGTTCTAATTATGCTCTCATGAACATTGCTAGTATTTCCATGAATACCTTTACTGAAAATTGGTGAGAATTTCTAAAAACTCGAGAAAATCCCATCTACTACAAACTGTGTAATTCACATTGTATGATTTTCTTGGGGTTTTCAGAGGAGAAAAGGAAACTTTCCAAGCAGAGGCATTCTGCAGAAATGCATTCACTCACTGAAGTTCTGGGTACTTCGTATTTTTGCTTTTGAAAGTCCCAGTCCAGCAAACTGGCTGTATAAAGCAAATGAAAGGTGGTAGCACTTTTAATTTAATTTTTAATTTAACTCAATCATGTGTTATAGATTTTCAGTTTCAGATTTGTATTATTTCCTTCTTCCTACCAAATAGCTGATTCAAAAATGTGACTTCTTGAGCTTTGCCTGATTCTTAGATAATTGAATAACTCAGGCATTTTTGACTGAGAACAGAGGAGAAGTGCTTATATTACTTTGCTCTTTTGACTCTCCCATCCTTTAGGATTTCTCTGATAGCAGGAAGGGATACCCAAACCATTTTTTTCTAACTTATTATACTCAGTCACAGCCCTGCCGAGGAATACACACTCATGGCTTGAGAAATACAAAAAATATTATTTTGTTCAGTGCACATGCTGATTAATACAGACGTAACTCTTCACCATTAGCCATAATCTGCCGGTCTGCTACTCCCAGACTTCCTGCAAAGATGCTCTATAATATCTGTGCCAATACCACAAAAACTTCTGTTCCTTGGCAGTGAATTACCTGACAAAATCCAATCAACAAGTGACATCACTTTATGCCTGTCTGCCAACGTGTCATAGTTCAGATGTGTGTTTACCTTTGCGGACTTAGAAGTAAAAGGCACTCCATCTCTCCAGCACCTCTTATATTTTATCGTCTGTCCAAAGCTAGGAATGCCGAACTGCCATTATTATGTTATTAATTTGTCAGGAATGTGTCTGAAGGTCTAAGGCTCAGGCGAACAGAAGTCTGCAGAAACATATGCAAATGATGAAAAATGCTTTGTGACTTTGATGATAAAGAAGAAGCACTTGTTCATGTTAATGTTTTTTTTTTTTTCCTGTAATATTTGTTAAGTAATAATTTGTTTCTGAAATATGCAAATAAAAACTATTGGGTAGTCATCATTTGTGTTGTCTGGAGGCAGAAATCTAATTCATAGTGACATTTTATCGAAGGGCAGCCACTACCTAAACAGGAAGGTTAATCATAGAATCATAGAATCATTATGGATGGAAGAGACCTTTAATATCATCAAGTCCAATTGTTAACCTAGCACTGCCAAGTTACCACTAAACCATGTACCTAAGTACCACATCTACACACCTTTTAAATTTTAAATACGGTCAGGGATGGTGACTCAACCATTTCTGTGGGCAGTCTGTCCAATGCTTGACAACTTTTTCAGTGAAGAAATTTTTCCTAATATCCAATCTAAATCTGCCTGGAGCAACTTGAGGCCACTTCCTCTTGTCTTATTGCCTGTTACTTGGGAAAAGAGACCAACCCCCACCTCTCTACACCCTCCATTCGGGTAGTTGTAGAGAGCAATAAGGTCTCCCCTCAACCTCCTTTTCCCCAGACTAAACAACCCCAGTTCCCTCACACACTCCTCATAACACTCGTGCTCCAGACCCCTCACCAGCTTTGTTGCACTGCTCTGGACATGATCCAGCACTTCAGCGTCTTTCTTATAGTGAGGAGACCAAAACTGAACACAGTATTCAAGGTGCGGCCTCACCA
>VYZM01008652.1:36490-55912 GCA_013398915.1 Dromas ardeola | reverse complement strand
AGGTTCACACAGGCCCACCTCTCCAGCCTGTCCAGGTCCCTCTAGATGGCATCCCTTCCCTCCAGCGTGTCGACCGTGCCACACAGCTTGGTGCTGCCGGCAAACTTGCTGAGGGTGCACTCAATCCCACTGGCCATGTCTCCACCAAAGATGTTGAACAGCACTGGTCCCACTACTGACCCCTGAAGAACATCACTCATCACTGGTTTCCACCTGGACATTGAGCTGTTGACCACAACCCTTTCAGTGTGGCCATCCAGCCAGTTCCTTACCCACCGAGTGGTCCATCCATCAAACCCATGCCTTTCCAATTCAGAGACCAGAATGTCGTGTGGGACAGTGTCAAATGCTTTGCATAAGTCCAGGTAGATGATGTCGGTTGTTCTCCCCTTATCTACCAATGCTGTGGCACCATTGTAGAACGCCACCAAATTTGTCAGGCATGACTTGCCTTTGGTGAAGCCACGTTGGCTGTCACCAATCACATCCTTATTTTCCATGTGCCTTAGCAGAGATTCCAGGAGGATCTGCTCCGTGATCGTGCCAGGCACAGAGGTGAGACCGACCAGTCTGTAGTTGCCCGGGTCTTCCTTTTTTCCCTTTTTGAAAATGGGAGTTATGTTTCCCCTTTTCCAGTCAGCGGGAACTTCACCAGACTGCCACGACTTTTCAAATATAATGGAAAGAGGCTTAGCAACTTCATCCGCCAGTTCCCTCAGGACCCGTGGATGGATTTCATCAGGTCCCATCGACTTACGCACCTTCAGGTTCCTCAGATGCTCTTGAACCTCATCTTCTCCTACAGTGGGTGGTTCTTCATTCTCATAGCCCCTGCCTTTGCCTTCTGCAACTTGGGCAGTGTGGCTGGAGCCCTTGCCGGTGAAGACTGAGGCAAAAAAGTCATCAAGTACCTCAGCCTTCTCCATATCCTGGGTGACCAGGTCTCCTGTTTCCTTCCTGAGAGGAGTCACATCTTCCCTAGTCTTGCCTTTATCCCTGAAGTACTTATAGAAGTTTTTCTTGTTATCCTTGATGTCCCTAGCCATATTTAATTCTATATGGGCTTTAGCTTGCCTAGTCTGGTTCCTGGACACTCAGACAGTTCCTCTGTATTCCACCCAGTTCACATTGCATATTGAATTGAATTGAATATGAACCGCATATTCATACTGCAATTGAACTATGGGCACCTCCACGATGCTATGGGCTACTCAACTCGAAACAGAGGGAAAAGAAATGGCTCGTATCCAGTTTAACTTCCTCAATAACCCTAACCTCTTCCCTTCCCTTCCCTTGGGGCCCAATGCCCAGTATCACCTATACCTAAGATGCCAAAGGAACCACCACAACCCAGGTCCAATACTGGTCCCTCTCTTCACTGTTCCCTTTGTCTCTCAGGAGACATCGTGTAAGGCCAACCCATGCGGCTGCAACCTCTAAAAGCACAACGCTTAAGACAACACACAGACGTGAGGGGGTGATTCTGCCTGTGAACTACATAGACTTTTAAAGCGGGCCGCAGCTGAGGATGAGCAGGCACCTGCAGGATCTCCTGCCCCAGCTCTTGGCTTTTCACGGCAGTTGTGCGGGGGGAAGAAACACCGTCTTGGAGAAGCGCTCGGGAGAGTGCTCGCAGTCCCTGTGTGGCTGTGTGTGGGGCTCTCCAGAGCAAAATCCCAACATTTCACTTGCAGCCCCTTTCCCTCCACATCGGTTCAAAGGCAGGACGGAACCATCCTGCGTGTCCCGGCTGCACAGCAGCGTGGCAGTGCTCATCTGCTGCCCTGGAGACAGACAGTGCATGCTGCTCCAGTGGGAGCCCTTCTAACTGATTACATTTCCAGTTTAATTAATTAACACACATAACAAGATTTTTCAATCTCTTTTCCACAGTTTGAAGCTCCCTCCCTGCAATCCTTCCTCATTTCCACACTTCTCCCTAATTTAGCTACATCCAACATTTTCTTTCCCACAATTGAGTTGTACAGCTAGGAAAAAAACACCACCAACAAAAAAAACCCCGAAAACATTTGAGAGAACAAGCAAAAACTTATGTGGAATACATAATTTACTGTCTTCCTATGTTTTCCACGTACAATCCCTGACTGCTAAGCTTGAAAATGAGGAAGGATCACACGCTGCAAGTGACAGCAAATTACAATAGCATATCCTCTTTGTATGGAAAGAGCAAGAGAGGACTGCGTTTCTTACAGACTGAAAATACTATCGAACCCCTCCTTTCTCTTCCTTTGCACAGGCCCTGCGACCCTTCTCCGGAGATGTTGGTGGAGCGGGGAAAACTAGGCTTGAGTAACATCTTTGAAATGTTAGAGGGGCAAGGCACCAAGAACAAGTGATGGATGGAAACAGGCAGAAAGAGGCAGCAGCGCACAGGGGGGTGTTCAGCCCTGTAATTAGATTCATTTGAGTTCTCTCTTCCTTTATAGTAGTTCATAACACCCAACTTGTCTTTTGTCCATTTCCGAGCACCGAGCTGCTGTCTGCACTGCATCCTCTGTCCCAGCTCTAGGGTCTCAGTGCTGATCAACAATGGTGAGAACCAGCGCCACATCTTCTACACCAAGTGAGAGCTGGGTTTCCCATGTCTGATACAACTTCACCCCTGGTTTTGCTGCCCAGACCCCTAAGCCTTTCAGCCTGGTTCTCATCCTCACACCACAGTACACTCACAAAACTTGGTCGCATATCACCCATCCTTCTGTCGAGACTACTTCTATCCCCCATCCTGTCCTTTAAAGGGGATACAGAACTTCACTCACATTTTTTCTCCACTCTTCAATATATCAATCTCACTAATGACCTTGTTAACTCCATCCCTCCTGTACAGGCTGCCTTTATTACCGAAGTATTGCCCCTTCCTGTGGTCCAGCCCTCCTGTTCAAACCTGTCTCCCCTCCTACAAGACACTGGATGCGCTCAAAGCTGCAGGACAGCTCTTCCACTGCCTTCGACCATAACGTTTTTTTAACCTTACATAAACATTATCACTCCATCTCCCTACTTGCAAAACCCTGAGCAGCACTTTGTGCAACACCAGGGTAGGACAGCACCTTCTGCTCCTGAATTTCCATTTTCTGTCATTTGAGGTCAAAGAATCAGCTTCAAATTTAGAAGTGGACTCCAATTCACAAGCTTTGAAACTTCCTACAAGGGCACTCTGAGAGGTTATTTCTCCAATTTCTCCTTTCTTGCCCATCTGCAGACTTCCTGTCCTGTACCAGGACAAGCTGAAAAGATTGGGCTCCGCTCCACTCCTACTGCAGCACCGAGCCCAGCACGTCCATGTGCAGCCCTGTGTTCAGTGTGGCGCACTGGACACCATCAGCCAGCAGCTCATGGTCACAGCCGTCTCCATCCACCATGCACGTTAATAGACTTCTATTATCTGAAGTGCCAACTCTTAGAGACACAATACTGGCCAGAAGAGACCTAACTGTCTTGTTTTACTGCATTATTTGCATTTTAAGGAACAGCTTCAGAGTAGTTTATTAGTGATCAAACCCCTCCTGGACCTTCCCAGCAGAGATGCAGGGAACTGGGTTACTGGAGTTGACCAGGGGACCACGCTGGTCCCGCTGACCTGGGCCAAGAGGGGCTGCAGGGGCCAAAAGGAAGAGGAGAAGGTTATTACTTCTCTTTCCCCAAACTAATGGCTAATGCTAAGGGGATGGCTAATGCTGGAGCTGGGGGACATTGCCTGGACAGTGCTAGCTGGTATTTCTCAATAGTCTTTTTTCCCTCCATTGGTGCAGAGAAAACAAAACTACTGTGGGCAGGGACATTACAACATCATTTATTTATAACCAAAGAGATTAAGCTGTGGATTATTGGGTTTAGAGATTTTTTTTTTTCAAAGCTATCCTTTATTGCATTTGCTGCTTATTTGCCACTTTCCAATGACCTACAAGACCACAAGTTTCAGACAGAAGGAAGGCTGGCTGAAGAACATCACTCCTGTAACCCAAAGTAAAGCTTTTTATTTAAAAAAAAAAAAAAAGTTGATTTTTCTTCAGAAGGCAGGTTTTCATTCCACTCTGCAGCAGAGCCCTTTCCTGATGGTTGGAAAGAACCTTTGCAGATCTCTCACCCAACTTCAAGTCTTAAGTAGAGCAATCCCCCACCCAAGCTCAAGACTGTAGGGAGGGAGATCTCTCCAGCCTGTCCCACTGTTGCACCGCTCTCCTCACAAAGACATTGCTCATATCCAATATGAAACTTCCAAGACACTATTTGCAGGCGCTGAAGCTCATTACCTGCCCTGCTCTGCACCATCGTCTTGGTAACTGCCCTTCAAGGAGCTGCATGGTTGCACCTGGATCATGCCCCAGCCCCTTCAGCCAGGCTCTGGTGTTTCAGGTTAACAGGTATCTCTTAACTTCTGTCCTGGCAGAAGACCACGAAATCAAGAATTAGTGACATGCCTAAGTATTCACAGCACGTTTTTCTGCAGGCCAGGCCAGGCAGATCTGAAACACACCAGAACAAGTGCCTCAAAACAACATATCCTAGAAAAGACAGCCAAGCTCTGCTGTCTCCAGCACAGAAAGTAATTTCTGTTCTCAATTGTTTTTTCTTTAGTTGATCACACCAGACGCAAAAAATTAAAAGGCTTAATTTGAGCGCAGCATTGCCCAAATGCAACCATGACAGCCCCAGCAATACTTCCTCCTTATTAATGCAAAGCCTTACTGGGCACAGAAAGAAACCCAGCTCTGCACCACACCCCTGAGTGGGTGCCCACAGACACTGTGCCCTTCCTGGGTTCCAAAAACAAGGACATCAGAGCAGCACGGACCAAGCAATTCTCCAGGATCTCTTTTTCACATAAAGGGAAACTCTGCACTAAGTGATACAGGCTTCATGCAAGAGCGGGTCAGGTCAAAGCCTGGGAAGCAGACAAGGACCCAGTTTCCGTCCTGCATCAACGAGCATGCCCTAGGTTAGCTTGACTCTGCCTTTTAAGTATTTACTTAAAAAATGCAGAAGGTGTGCTCCAAAACTCAGCAAGCCTTCCTCACCAAGGAAGAGCAGCCCCAGAGCTCCCATGCTGCATCCACCCTCCCCACACCAGATCCTGGGGCCCAATCCTGCCAATCCCTGGGCATCTACTAGCCCTCTCACAGCATCTTCAGACACACACAGTCCCTCTGAGACAGGCAGAGGGGATTGTGGCAGCTGCAGCTAAAATCTGAAGTAATTTGTAGCTCTGGGGAGGTCATGATCAAAAAAGTGTTGGGTTTTTTTTTTTTTACTTTTTATTTTACTCCAGAAAGAATTTAATCACAAGGCAAAAAGAAGCTGCATAGGGAAAAAGCACCAGAAATCAAGAGGTGAAAACAGTGAAGTCCAAAGCAGAAACTAAACGTGACTTTTTAGAACACTGAAAGTGATCATAGGGCACACATTTAAACCAGACCACCAGCTCACAAGTGATTCATTACACTATCAACAGGAAAACAATCATTATCACCTACTTTCCTTTAGTTTCACCTTTTTACATCAGTTCCAGATGGTTCAGGTTCCCCCAAGCTATCATTTAACCTTCACTAACTCCCCCCTAATGCCATGAGGTGGTCCAGCAACAACCAGTGGAGTCAGAATGACTCAAAGCTGATGACACAAAGCTGGAAGTGGTGCCTGACACACCGGAAGGCTGTGCCGCCACTCAGCGAGACCTGGACAGGCTGGAGAGTTGGGCAGAGAGAAACCTTATGAAGTTCAATAAGGGCAAGTGGAGGGTGCTGCACCTGGGGAGGAATAACCCCCTGCACCAGTACAGGTTGGGGGCTGACCTGCTGGAGAGCAGCTCGGTGGAAAGAGACCTGGGAGTCCTGGGGGACAACAGGATGACCATGAGCCAGCAATGGGCCCTTGTGGCCAAGAAGGCCAATGGCATCCTGGGGGGCATCAAGAGGAGTGTGGCCAGCAGGTGGAGGGAGGTCATCCTCCCCCTCTGCTCTGCCCTGGGGAGGCCGCATCTGGAGTGCTGTGTCCAGTTCTGGGCTCCCCGGGTCAAGAAAGACAGGGAACTGCTGGAGACGGGACAGCAAAGGGCTACAGAGATGCTGAGGGGACTGGAACACCTCTCTTATGAAGAAAGGCTGAGGGACTTCGGCCTCTTCAGTCTGGAAGAAAGATGACTGAGGGGGGATCTTATCAATACTGAAAGGGTGGGTGGGTGTCAGGAGGATGGGGCCAGGCTCTTCTCAGTGGTGCCCAGTGACAGGACAAGAGGTAATGGGCACAAACTTGAGTATAGGAAGTTCCATCTGAACATGAGGAGGAACTTCTTCACTGTGAGGGTGGCAGAGCCCTGGCACAGGCTGCCCAGAGAGGTGGTGGAGTCTCCGTCTCTGGAGACATTCCAAACCCACCTGGACGCGTCCCTGTGCCACCTGCTGTGGGTGACCCTGCTCTGGCAGGGGGTTGGACCAGATGATCTCCAGAGGTCCCTTCCAACCCCGGCCAGTCCGGGATTCTGTGACTCTGTGTAAAAGCAGCACAGACCAGGAGAAAGCAAGTGCAAGTCAAAAAAAATGCAAAAAAATCCAAATTTTAATTGGAAATCCAGCAGCTGGAAATAAAAGGACCTGTAAAGAGTTGCAAGAAAATTGACGCAAATGTGTCAATTTTTAAAATGTGAGAGCTGGACAGCATGAAGAATTTTGGCTATCATTGAAAGCTGGTAAGTTGAACTGACAGGGAGGAGAACAAATAAAATACTGAGACAATACAACTTAAAGCCTGTCCAGTACCAAATAAAGACATGGGGTGTTTGCACCATATGTAACTTCCCTATATAAAGTCTAACAAATTCGTACTCCAATATGACCGGTCGTTATCACTTTCAAAGCAATTTGCACACTGGGAGCAAGAAGTTCCCCAAAAATGTTAACTCCTACCTTAAGGCCCTTTAAATATACCATGTCATTTTCCTGATAAAAAAGTACTTTCAGTGTTTGAGCTTACACGACTTCAGAGGGGCACAGGTTAAAGTGGAGCGTCGCAGAGCACGTAGGGAGAATCACAGCCCAGATATGCTGAGCTACATTTACCCAGCTACACACACGCTACGCTGAAGAAAAGCATGGCAAAACTGCCTGACACGTTTCAATACTTATCTTCAGTTTTAATGGTGCGGAGTTAATTAACTGGTAAATCCCATATTTACAGAATGTGAGGACGGACGGCTCTGAAGAGTGCGATGTTCTCCTTGCAGTATCTCAGCAATCCTAATTCTTACAGTGTAACATCTTGTTTGACTACTCACTTTACCATTTCATTCCCCAAGGTGTAGCAAAAATTGAAGGAACGCCATCAGCCCAATATCTGCAAGGACAAGAACTGTTCCCAGCTACAGTTTATAGTTTACTGCCTCAGAGCAACATCACTGCTGTTTTTCAGCCAACAGAACAACCAGAGGATGAGCACATTGAAAGTATCCTCTCAGCCCTCTCCCTTCCCCAGAATACAACTTACACACGAGATTTCTTTCCAATTCACAGGTCCCTTTAGAAAGAGCAGGAATTCACACAAACACACACAAACATAAAATATGTTTATTCATGTTCTGGTGGATTCAAAGGCCTCCTCATCCACAAGCTGCTAATGATTCCTCCAGGCCAGTCCCGGCTGAGAAACATCTCCCCTCTCGCCCCAGGAAAGCAATATGCTCTGTTATTCACAGGATAGTAAACCTACAAAATTTAACCTAATTTCTTTCTGTAATAGGAGGCATTCACTGAATTTTGACTGAACGCAACATCCCATCATCCTCTTCCCAGGGAGAGAGCTGCCTGCCAGCACGCCACCCGTTACAAACCCAGAGCTGTGTTTGGAGGACTGCACACACAGCACTAACGCCGCAATGTGCCAAATCAAGGTATTCAAGGTGGTTTTGTGTGTTTGAAGAGGGTCAGAGTAGAGTCAAACTTCAAAACTTCTGGGTGGTTTTTTTTCTTTTTAATTTGCCAAACATGTTTGTTATAGAATTAACTCTAATCCTGCTTTCTTGGCAAGTCTCCAAAATAATCTCATGCCCGCTCCTGATTTTACACTCCTGCAGTAGTTGTTTTTAGGAACCGCTCATTCCTGCTGCTCAGCAAGACCAGCACAACACTGCATGTAAAATGGATTAAGCATGGGAAAAAAAGAGTGCCTTTCTGAGTGATTCTGGTAATGTCTGCACAGCTGAAATGAAAAACAAAGCCAAACCGAACTACATGACATGCCTGGATACTTTTATAGAAGAAAGGGATTCTTAAGTAAATGCACAAATTCTCACCTCTTGACAACTTATCTAAGTGGGCACACAGGCCACCTTCCCCCTGCTACTTGGAAAAAATCAAATGGAGGAATATTGCAAACACAGTGAGGTATGGCACACTAAAGACCACTGGGTGCATTCTGCTCAGTCCTCCTTTGAAACAAAAACAAGCCAGGATGAAGCCAAACCCTTGGTAAGTGCGAGGTAACTCTTCAACTTCACTTCTATGGCTGAAATTTCCACAGGACTCAGCGCTTCACAGAAACAAAATCACAAGAGCAAAATTTCCAATTCATTTCATCATTGTTTTGTAACCAAACATTCAGAATTGATTTTGCTTCATGAGAACTTTCTTCAAGTTTGCTTAAAATCGTTTTCTGTCTCATCTGAAGCATCAGGACACTTCAAGAAAATACTCAAAACAGAGGAACGGTTAGAAAAGGTCTTGCGTTTTGACCTGGCAGCTTAAAATAAAGTTCCCACCCAAAGGAAGCGATTATGAGTTTTTCTTCTCCTCTTCCCTGCGTGATCCAAAGAGAATACGTCACTGAGGACAAGCAACACATGAGAACACTCAGACCCTTGGAAAACAGCCACAAAGCAATGACTTCAAAAGATGTTTATTAGAAAAACTGGACATTACAAGAGGACCAAGTAGGAA
This sequence comes from Dromas ardeola, assembly GCA_013398915.1. Taxonomy (NCBI): domain Eukaryota; kingdom Metazoa; phylum Chordata; class Aves; order Charadriiformes; family Dromadidae; genus Dromas; species Dromas ardeola. The sequence continues at coordinate 46,964 of VYZM01008652.1, read as the reverse complement.
ACAAATTATACAAGGCACGTGCAGTTTCGAGTACACTGCATAGAACAAGAGAGAAGACTGCAAATACACGTAACACACCCACCTGAAACTGCTAACGCGATACGTCACTGCTTGGATCGCTTGCCATGACAGGCAGATGCTGGGGCTCTTCTGGAAGGCAGCTAATCCATGGTATGTTTTACACTTACTGCAGAAGTACAGATTGTATGCATACTTTTAATGACAGTTAAAAAACCCCTCATATTTAAGACTCATTCTTCCAAGCAGTAGCATTAAGTTACTGTATCTCCTAAAATTTTATTTATTTCTTTTAATTCAAGGAAGTCTAGATTTCACGTTCTTATACAACATTTTTCCCTATCAATAATGAAAGTTTGTTGTCTACACACTGTTCTACCTAGGAAAGCATATCTGGGACTATTTGCTTGGTTACCTAAACAAGAAATTCAGAGACCTAATCAGCTGTCAAAACAAGATTCACAGGCAAGTCCTTTATAACCCAAATCAGAGAATTGTGGTATGTATTAGCTAATGCTTTCATTAGGCTTCAGAACAAACACAATCTAAACTTAACTGAAAACAGGAATTCTTATCTTTAAAGCACAGCTAATAGCAACCAGCAGTTCCCCATCATAGAGCGGAGAGCAATACCCAGCCGAACTCACAGCAGACAAATAAACCAGCACGAGCAGCTCAGTAGTTTCTGGCAACAAGCACTACACAGACACTAATTCTCAGTCAGGAACATGAACAGAAAAAATACCTCACTGAACAGATTGGTGACACTGCATCTGGGTCTATTATCTCAAATGAAAAAAAAAAAACAAACAACAACTTCAGGAATGGTTAAAAACCTAATTAGAATCATAGGGTTGGAAGGGACCTCTGGAGATCATCTAGTCCAACCCCCCTGCCAGAGCAGGGTCACCTTAGAGCAGGTGACTAATTCTCAAATTGGTCTCTTCTCCTCCCTCCCCAATGCTAAAAACACACCCTGTTTCTTGACATTATGCTATGGTTTCAGCAGCCATCTGATCAATCCAACATCTGTCCATAAAACTTTAAGGATTATATCAGAAAAACCAGAAGAGATTAACTATTGAGGGCTTGGTTGTGAACCCACTCCCCCCCCCTCCCTAAACTTACCTTCTCTGATGCAGCGCAGCTCTTGGACATGCTACAAATAAAGACAAATATTTTTATCAACACTGAAATTAATAAATTGAGAACAGAGAAAACAATGCCAAGAGACACATGGCACCTAAGCCTTCCCCAGATACCTCAGACCACTAGGACTAGATACGAGTACCTGCCATCAGAGTTCACATCGCAAGTCTGTGCTTTAGTGCCCATCACAGTGTCTACCCTGCATCATCTAAAAACAGACGAGAGTACAAATAATTACATTTCAAACAGGAGAAAGTTATTGTAGCAGAGCATACATCCTCTAACCCTATGTCAAGGAAAAGAGGAAACTGGCATTTAGCAAATACAAAAGCAGCAAACAAAATCTCTTTATTACAAATAACGTGAATAAAACAGAATTCACAATCTCAGGAAAGGCTCTGCCACCCACTTCACTAGTGTGAAGAATTTCACTGAGATTGCTAGCTAGTAAAGCTAATATGTAAATAGCTAATCCTAATCAACTGTCACATACACACGTGGTTTAAAAAAAACTGCAATGAGATGGAAAAAGTGTTACATTATCCTCCTGCCTCTCTAAACGCATAAAGCCAAAGGTAAGTGAAATGAAGCAAGTCATCTGTTTTACATGCCACCAAATATCCTGAATTACCGAGGTACACTTGGGAAGATCTTGATCAGTTTTTCAAAATAAGCTGTAACTCTTTGCATCTGTACCACCATCTATGAACTAAAAGTTAGGACTGAATCTGGAAGCGAGAAGGCAGGTGACAGTTACCCGAGTTACTGGTTCAGCTCACCGAAAGAAACGTGACATACTGCCAGAGCTGATTTAAGCTATTTTCACTCTTTCGTCTTTGAATACCAGTTTGTCTAAGGTTTGGGCTAGGATTAGTAATAAACATCCATGTTCCTCGACTTCAGAGCTAAGGCTTTCTTTTTAACCGTTTCTCCTACCATATGTTGGAATCTTCTTTTAAGCATGCACAATAAAAAGAAATCCCAGCTACTCTGGAACAGATCAGTATTTTTTTTCCAAACTGCCCATTAATAAGAGAGAAACTCTTCAAAGATAGACCAACCTGAATATCCTGCAGACGAAATAAAATGGAACAGACACTTCACCAGTGTCTACACAGGCATTTCATAGAGTTGTGCAGAGGTGATGTTTATTGGCGTTTACTTATGCTTTTTTTTTTGCCTTATTTTTTAAGACAAATCCACTAGGAACAGGCAAGGATTTAAAATCCTAAATGAGTCTAATGTTCTCGCATGAGGGACAAACAACCAGGCTGCAAGATTTCTTGTTGCCTATGCAAGTTGAAGCAATTGTACCTGTCAAGGTATCACCAACAAGGTGCAATCACAGGAGGCAGCGCGCTACTGTGCGCTCTCCCCTGAGAGCATCTTCTGTGCCTAATACCCAAAAGAAGCGAATAGAGAATGACCACTGGTTTTGGAGAAACTAAGAATTTTAAGAGCTACCTGACAGCTGCGACCACAACATGCTATTTCCCTAAAAAAGGAATGAAACCAAAGAAATCTTCATTTCTTGAACCGTAAAGAGATCACGAGACATACGTAAAGCCAGGCTGATAGTCCACCACAGGCCAGAGACCACAGATCAAGGGATCTAGAAGAAAAATGCTTGCCTCAAATGGATCTGACAAGCAAATTAACTGTTCCAAGAAATAACAACGGTTCATGGGTTTCTGCCACCAGTGTGAAGGTATAATCATAGAATTGTTTAGGTCGGAAGGGACCTTTCAGATCATCTACTCCAACCATCAACCTAACTCTGACAAAAACCATCACTAAACCGTATCTCTGAGCACTATATGTCTACCTGTCTTTTAAATACCTCCAGGGATGGTGCCTCAAGCCCTTCCCTGGGCAGCCTGTTCCAATGCTTAATAACCCTTGCAGTGTAAAAATTTTTCCTGATATCCAGTCTAAACCTCCCCTGGCACAACTTGAGGCCATTTCCTCTTGTCCTATCGCCTGTTACTTGGGAGAAGAGACCAACCCCCATCTCTCTACAGCCTCCTTTCAGGGAGTTTTAGAGAGCAATAACGCTCTAAAGCTCACTCAAATCAAGCTGAACTGTAGACTTAACTAAACTCTTGGGTCACAAGAAGCATAATTTACATCAAAAGTCCTACCATACCCATAACTCAGACAATATAGAAAACCTCAGAGCCAATAAAGGCTTGCTTTCATCCTTTCTGCTACCACTTGTACTGTTCTGGAAGATGGAAATTCTTTTGAGTTGGCACTCAGCAACACTAGGATAACAGCACTGCAGAGCTGGGAAGACCTCAACAGAATGGGAAGGTATTTAGAGTCAATGAAGCAGCATCACCTCAAACATTACCTACTGCTGCCACACCTCAGGCATTAAACAAGGTTCTAATGATGCCAGGAGGTTCTGCCAGTATCCATGGACAAACACCCACCAAAGGGAACAAGAGGACTGAAAAGATTTTACTTATTATAAACATAAGATCGGTAGGAGGCTCAAAGATGAAGTTCTGAGAAGGGGAAAGGATCTCAGCCCAAAGGGGAAAGGGTCACACGCGAAGAGGGAACACAAAGAGACAGGCACAGACCTCTGTGGCAAAGCACATCAAGAACTGAAAAGCTGCAAGCAAAGCTACTTTTTGTTGTTGTTGTTGTTTGGGTTTGGGTTTTGGCAAGATCAGGAACTTCCCTCTCACCAGCCTTTTGAGACTGGAAAGGACACATGCGTACAGGGTCTGACACATTTGTGAACAAAGCACGAGAAGCTGCCGGCAGAGGTTGAGCCACCCAGGCTTCTGCAATCAAGCATAAGATGAGTATGACCATGATGCTTTCAAAGTTACGTGCACTCTGCAAACAGCTTGGGAGACTTCTCTGAACATCCTGACGTAATACTGCTCTATCAGACGTGAAATGTGATAATCCAGCACAGGCACCTCAGTTCAGGAGGACCTCAATGGCTCCATGCAGGCCCCCTCAGGGATCCCTGTCCTAGCTCCCTATCACAATCCACAGTAACAGCTTTATTGAAGAAATTCCATCTCTCAAAAACTTCCTGGTTCTGGAGGGGGTAGGGTTGGGTTTGGTTGTTATTGTTGTTAAGAACATGGTAATACCTCCCATCTGCAATAGTAGCAAAAGGAAAGGAAAATGAGCTAGAAAAGCAAAACTCTGAACACTGCAAGGGGCGCTAAGGCCAGCAAAGAAAAGTTGCACCAGCATCTTACCAGTCTTCAGCTCCCAAAGGTCTCCCCTTCTCTATCCAGAAGATGCAGTGTGATGCAGTTCTTTACAAGATGATCAACAAACAAAATACTAGAACTATTCTTTTCAATCCTCCTTCTCTCAACCCAAATCACATACTAAAAAAGCAGGCACCGAACTCTATTTCTGAGAATACAATTGTTCTTCACCCGGTTCTGCCTTCTCGTCACGTCGTATTACTAAGTCTCACAAATATTCCACGTGAGCCTTGCAAAGCAGCAGGTGTCTCAGAAGGCACTGAGATGACGCAGGTGACACCCAAAAAGGTGTTTTCAGACAAATATAAAGGGCAGTTACACAACTACTTCTCTATTTCACCTCCAGTAAAAGCAAAGTTAAGACCCAGCTTCCTAAACACTTCAATTTAAAAGTACAGAAACCCAGGAAAAAATTAAATATCATTCAGTTCCTTTTTTTTTTCCCTTTAATGTTTGCAAGGAGAATCCATTCTAAACTGTCAGGTAAATACGAGTCAACCCTTCTGACAGAGTGCTTTTGCTGACTGGAGTTCATGATGAACCATAAGAGGTTGAGAGGGATAGAGCCTAAGTCCAGGAAAACTAGAAAGCACCTAGAAAAGGAAAAATATTGAAAAAATGCAACAATAAATATTGAAAAGAAATCTTCTGTCCATTTCTTTATCTGTCAGTTACTTCTCCTCCCCCCAGTGAGGGTTCCAAAAGGACACTGAAGAGCCATCTACTGGAATGCCACAATTTCTTAAATCAGGATACAACCGAAATTGGTGTGCACAACTATAAGAAGCAATTATAAATATTTCAAAACAAATGTTTGCCTGAGCCATTTTAATTCAAAAAGCACTGGGTTAAAATTAAGCTTGATTTAAGTAGTGAAGTATAGCTTACACCAGGCATTATTCTAACAAATTTAAGAGCGTGGTAGCCAGCAGAAGAAACCATATGTGTTCGGTATTTGTGTTCTAGTGATCCCTTTCCCCCCCACGGACTGTTCTGCAAAACCTCAGCTGACAGATGTGTCAGGCAGAAGGTGAAGAGCAGCTCTTCTCTGCAGGCCACGACCCACAGCAGTGCTGCAGGCTGGGATTCACTCGCAGGTAAACATTTATTTTGCAAGTTTTTTTACAAATTTAAAAGCATATCCCAGATCCAATTCATTTGATACTGCGACACAATTTTAGTATACTGGTATGTCCACAGAGGCTGTAATACCAGACTGGGCATAAATGAAGTGTTAGGAATGAAATACTTTCAGAAAAGCCTGCAATCAAACTTCTCCGGAGGTATAAAGACAGGTAACTTACCAGCCTGCTCAATTCACACGGCATCATGAATATTCTTCAGGGATTATAAGAGATGAGATGAGAATGAAAGCTAAAAAGTTATTAGTAGATAAAAGGGACCGGCTACTTGCATACTTAAGATACCAAATAAAAAGATGAGTTTTAACTTTTTTGGAGCCTAACTTCTGATCAATCAATCAACTACAATTTCTAAAATATCTTATTTTATTTGGACAACCAATTGACCAAAAAAAAAAATATCCTTTTACACAGCCATAGGCTTTTGCTTCTCCTTTCATTCTGCCATCAGACATCATCTTCCAGGTAGTAGTAACACACCTGTACTGGCTGAATTATTGATTGATAGCAATCCTATCTCTCTAAGTAACCACAATCATTCCCAGTTTTCGGTATTAAAGTATGGTTGTGGGGGTTTTCTCCTCACTAAAAATTTTGTGGTCTCAATTTAGAACAGAGAAGAATTTACTGCTAACACAACCAAAGGCTCTGTGCATCAAAAAGAAGTCTGTCTTTGCTTGAGATCTGTGTGGCTTTTCCATTCCCATGCTTCTTCCTGGAGGTCCTCTTACATATTTATATACTGCAGTCCCTCAGTGCACAGGGAATTCATAAATTCAGGCATCGTCATCTAATTTTCACCTACCAACACAGTAACTGCCAATAGAGAATCAATGTGAATTATGTAGCCCATATTCCTGTTACAAGAGCAAAGCTCGCAGTCTCTGTTGCCAGATCCAGCTCAGTATCCGAAAGATATGCATTTTTATATAGAAAAAAAGTTACAAGAAACATCCTTGTCATCTGTCCTGCATTATTTTACTCATTATTGGAAGTTTGTAAGAAATAAGTGATGGTTAAAGAGATGTGAAACACACAACTTGTTTGCATTTCAAGCTTGTAGGACCTCAACCTGAAACACAGACAGCTACAGAAAACGGCACAGATATATTTTAGTGTTATTACTTGCTACTCCTCTGCTAGTTACCAAGAAAGTTACTTTGAAACTTCAGATTTCACACCAGGCAAATCTGTTCCATCGCTGTCAGGATTTTTACCATACACTTGAAAAGTAGTTTACCCTGTATCCTTACTCAGAAAGGCAGCCCTCCTCCCACAAGGACTAATCGAACTGCAGAGGAAGATGGAAAGATGCAGTCCACTACAAGCATTCTCTTAAAAAAAAAAAAAAAGTTACTTTCTTAAAAAACAACAAGCAACTTTGCCAGGCTTTCTTCTCCCCACCAAAATACTGCTGCTACTTTGTGCCCAGTTACCATATTTAGAAAAATCTAAGACCTAAGACCGAGACTGTTATCATCTGACTACATCAGATTTCTTTTAAAACAACTTTGATGTTACTGCATGTGGTCCTTCAATTGCCCACACAAAATTCTTTTGGAAACTTTTACTGCAATCCAGGATTTTCAGAGACTTCATATGCATTTTTGCCTCAAAAATCTGAGATGACTTTACTTGCCTGACTTACACATCTCAAAAGTGGAAGCATTCTAACAAGGTCTACTGTTTCTGTGATGGACACACTGTTGGGAAAGCAAGATGACTCATTCCAGGAGCACACAGTCCAAACGTGTTCTTCAGATTCACTGGAGGGAGATTCAAGTCAAACAGCAAGGTCCTCCAATGTGTTGACTACCAGCTGATTTCATTGCACAGAGTTAGACAGAACACAGACCTTCAGAAAGATCCTGTAATGCACAAGAGATGCCGCATCTTGACATCTTTCCAGTGTTTGGGTGGAACTTCCCCGCTGACCCACAGATCTGTATCACTTGCTTTACTCTGCATCTTCAGCTGGCAGAAACAGCAGCCACTATCTGCTGGATACGTATTCCACTCTGTCACTCATTTTTTCTAGCCTTGGGCATGGGCATTACCAACAGATTATTTTATTTTTTAACTCAAAGGAAAACTTACAAAGAAAGAACATGCCAGCTGTTGTCTTCAGCTGGGAAACTGTCCATCATCACCCTCCCGCACTTTAAGCTGGACACCTGAAATCATTGCACCTATTTGCCTGTCCTGGCTTCCTATTCAATTCCTGGCAACTTCTTTATGGCACCCTTGACAACTACTCATTCTGGTAAGGAATGCCTGCCTAACACAAAAACATAGAATCAGAGAATGGTTTGGGTTGGAAGGGACCTTTCAAGGTCATCTAGTCCAACCCCCCTGCAATAAGCAGGGACATCTTCAACTAGATCAGGTTGGTCTGAGCCCCATCCAACCTGATCTTGAATGCTTCCAGGGATGGGCCACATGCAACATCAAGGAGATGTAACCAACATACTCCCAGTTTGTAAAATGAGATTAACAGAAGTATTTCCTGTTCAGAAAGTCACATGGTAATTGATGGGATCCACCGTGCTTAATCCTTTATAGTTGGTGAGAAGAAATAGGTTGTACGAGTCATTCTCCTACAGCACCTACTTGGGATCATAGTTCTAGGGATGTACACCAAAAGCAGTATTCTGGCCCTTCCACAGCTGGCATTCTCAACCCTACACAAAACCTGCACTGAAGGCAAACCAGAAAACAGAAGTGTTAGTGTTAATGAGTTCCCCAATGCAGACTACAGCACTAGCAGAAGAAATACCTGCATTAGAAAGGACTGCTTCTTGCATTGACAGTGCGCTGACAAACTCTTAACATCCATAAAAATGCATAATTAGATATTGATCTATATGAGATGATAGGAATCACTGTTTGGAAGAACTTCCTTCTCACTCCAACTGCTGGTCAAATGGAGTTCTGGATGAGAAAACAGAGGAAAAAGTGAAAAACAAGACCATTTCCTAAACGTAGTAAAAACTCCAACACTTGGCTGTTGAATTTTCTTCAGATAAACACGTCTTCAACTACATCAAGTCTGGATGCACCTCCCCAGTCTGACCACCAGGAAGGAAGGACTTGTACAACTACATAGAATGATCCAGAACTGACACACTGTACTAAATGAAGGCTATTAGGAGAATATAGTTCTTTTATCATCTTTAGTAAGCCTGTTCTTGTACCTTTTTAGGCAAACTATTTCAATTTCTTTTCCTGGTACACTGGATACACCAAATGTGCAGTTCTCCGAGCTGTTATCACTTAATACTGGTTAATCAACATGTGTGTATGGTGTTAGGAAGGGCAGGACATACATCAACTGTAGAGGTTTTATTCCAGTGGTTAATGTATAGATCTATGACGTGCACCTTAAAAACTAAAATGCAAGGGCACAGAAGGAGGGAGAAACAAGTCCATTCATGTAAGGTAACAGCTGGGTGTACGAGATTATTAAACAATGCTGCTCACTACAATCTCTTTGAAAGGAAATAGGTAGTTAAAGAGACGGGCAATGTGGTGTTACAGAAATATTCGTGCGAAGTACGGTTTTGCTCATTTTTGAAACTAACGTTGTGTCTGTATTTTAATAGACAGGGATCCTTAAAGACTCTATACGTTGCATGGTTCAATGCATGCTGCTTTCATAATGCTCCCTTCCAGTGATAAATCAAAACGCAATGCAAAGAGACATGGCATATGCTTGAATTAACCATATGCCTACCTCGGCTGGTTAGGGAAGGGTTTATTCAGAATCCAAAAGTTTCTTGAGAGTTACTCAAAGTCCAGTTCATGCCAGACAGAAGTGCAGCAGGAGGAAGAAAGCATCACAACGAGTGGTAGGATCCCCAAGGTAACCGTCGCTGACCTCCAGGAAGTCTCCTGGAGCCCCACACCCATGGCACCCTGCAGCATGCTGTGTGCACCTTGCAGATCCCCACACTATGGAGCTGGAGTCTACAGCCAGAAGGGCTGGACACAATTCTCATTATTTTGTATATTTAAGGATTACTGCCACTTCCTAAAATAATGGGGAGTCTCCTGCTGCTGGTGAGAAATGGGTGAACTCAGTTTTGTTCATGAGAAGGACTTGCGTGCACACAAACGCAAAAATATTTGTTCCAACCAGATGAAACAAGTTACGTACCTCTGAGACAAACTACATCCTTCACTGCAAGGAGACCTTCAGAAGAGAGAAGAAACTCCATTAGTGGAGATGAGTGGTTGTACTGGTCTAATGTACAACTTCCCATTTCCCCCTGTTTTTCTAAAGGTTAGTCTCTCTGAAGAAGTACTGAGTAGAACATTTCCTAGCTAATTCACCTCAACTCTTTTTTCTCATACAAACAGTGCTGAAAGAAGCCTAACTCAGTAGACAATTTTTATGCTTCAAAAGATAACGCTTACAGGCACATGCTTTCAGTTATACTTGCCAGTTCAAACAAGACAAGCCTACCAAAAAATAAGCAATTTTCCTCAGTCCGTCAAAAATCTCTACCTTGCAGGAAAACTCTTCACGGAAAGCTAGGTTATCTAACCTCAATCCCAAAGCACTCAATTTACGGCTTTTATATAATTAGAGAACAGAAAACACTGAATTAATATAAAGCATTCAAAGAAGTGAAAATTAGTGAAGGAGTATGTGTTGCCTCTGGGAAGAAGGATGGCAATTCCCACCACAGAATTCGACTCTAAACCCTCCATGCTAGACTCTAAACTTTGTGCTATAAAAGAAGAGCACTGATTTTTAATTTATTTCTTAAATTCAAATTTAATTTAAAAATCCATTATTACTATTTCTTGGTTGAGGGAGCGGTGGAGCTAATCAAAGCAACTGAGAGCTAGACAACCGCACTGTTTTTCTTCCATGTGTATAAACGCACTGCCATTCCCACACTACACAGATCTTACAAT
>VYZM01008652.1:26295-36469 GCA_013398915.1 Dromas ardeola | reverse complement strand
ATATCACTTTGAGCTACTCAAGTACTTGCATGCTTACAGCTCATTTCATCAACTTCTACTGATAGAGCAAGACATCTGACGTTCCTTAGCTGCTTCTATTTTAAACCTCAGCTCAGTTGCTAAAAGGATTTTTGAAGCTATTCCCAATGAAAGAGAAAAGACATTTGTGGAACTGCCTCTCACATCTGAGCAGCCTCTTGCAATGTGGACGATGCAGTCTTCACTGCACGTATCCCACTTTTGCCCAGTGAGATAGATTTAATTTATGACCTTCAAATTTCACATGTTATGCTGCATACCTTTTTGAACACGCTCGTAAGGCATGCAGTTGAAGACATCTACTTTACATGAGAGAAAAGGCTAAAAACTGTACAACCAAGAGTCAGTCACGCAACAAATAAAAGGTGAGAAAAAAAGCACATTTTTTTTCCATGGACCGCCATTAGAGAAATGACACAGGAAGAAACATGTTGTGAAATATTTAATGTTTACAAGGAACATTAAAGAAAATGTATGTTTTAGTGCTTTGCAGACACGAGGAGTAAAGAATGTTTATTTGCATAAAATGGGCAATTTAAATGCAAAATTAGTGTGTCTACATTCTTGTGAAACACGTGTCACCTAGAAATGCTAACAAAATTAGTAACTCAAGGTCTCATACTTCATGTAGATAAGGTAACAGTATCAAAGAAATCCAAAGAAAAAGAACGCTGCAGTACTTCGACCTTTAAATACCATATAAAAAACTCATCTGAAAAATAGCAAGGTCCATTCAAAAAAACCCCAAACCTTGCAACTGAACGTCGCACCTGTAGCTTGCTGGCTATACAGATCCAAGTTATTGCAGGTAACACGTTTTTCCTCCCTCTCTCTCTCTCTGCAAAGACAGACAAGCAGAGGTGTACATCCAATCGAAGAAGGGACATTAAAGAAAGAGTAGAAGAGAAGCTACAAATACTACAATTAAGGCTTCAAATGTCCTCATTTCTCAGGAACCTTAAATTCAATGTCTCTACTAGTATCAATCAGTTTATATGGTATCAGAGTAGCAAGAACTGCAAGCAGCGAGTGTACTTCATTTTAACATGGGGTAACAGCACTGATGGTCAAATACCGCTTTGAACCTGAATGAGAAGTAGCTGAGAAATTTTGCCAGCAAGAAAGGCCACTGCCAAACACTGCTAAGGTCTCCCTCTTCAACCTGAAGTTTATTTTTTCCTGACCCACGTATTCAGCTCTGCAACACTGACAAAAAGCTTACAGACTGCTTTCTTACATGCAATATATTATCATCCTGTCAAGGTATAGCCATTCAAAAAAATCAAAGCTACAGAAATCTGACACAAAATGTATGGCATAAAGACCGACTAGCTATTATGATTTCTGTAGTAAACCCCTAAATAATATCTGAAAGAATATGGGCAGGGCAGAAAAAAAGAAAAGTATTTGACAGAAATGCTTATGATTAAGAGTCTTCTTTAAAGTTGTGTCCACCAAAAATTTTACATTGAATCCACAACTGTTGGAAAACAGAAGACGAATAAAAGCGGCTGCTCAGCTTTCTGGAGTAAGCATGATGGAGTAAGCATGATTGCTTACTTATGAGCTTACTGCTCCACTATCTGGTGTAAGTATAATAGCGCTTACGTTATCTAAGGACCCTTTTATGATGTATACTACTCCAGTTTTTGACCCTCTTGAACATGACTTGGAATTCTAAGGTTTGCCAGTTAGTTATCATCTTCCTGGCTTCATTTTTAGCGCTGTATGAGATCTTTGGATTCCCAGCATTAGAGTTCCAAGAACACCTTACCAAAGACCTTCCAACTTCGATCTTCCTGAAACAGCCTAAAGTACACTTCAGACTGCAGCACAAACAGATTAACAACTACCTGAAAAATGGGCATGCCTGCAAAAATAGAAAGCAAAAAGAATTCATAGTTCTTTTACTCTTCCTGGAGAAGCATACAGCAAGCTTTGCATACAAGAGTTCATAAACATAATGTCCGACTAGACCCACCCTTGCCAATAATTAATTGTTATTGAAAAATTATCAGCTGTATGTACGTTCTTGAACTGCTGCATTAGTGGACTGTTCCATAAATCTGGCTAGCCATCACCTACCTGCAGGACCACTACTGCAAAGCACTCTGCTCTTTGCAGGTACAGACGGTAAAGACGCCCAATAGGCAAGTGTGCTGTGGGCATGGTCACATTGGCTTTCCTTGTTTGGCATTTTGGTTTTTTGTCGGGCTTTTTTTGGCTGTTTGTTTATTTTTAAAGAAGATCTGCAAGCACTAAATGTCAATTTAACTAACTGAGACAGTAATCCACTGACCATTCTGGGTCTGAGGCCATCAAGTATAATTTAAGAAATCTGACCCAACTTGTCAAGCTGTGTCAGCTGAGACAAGGTAGTTCTAACTTTTTCTGAACTGCTATGTTTTGAAACTGGAAAAAACCTGAAAAAGGGTTAAACTAGAAGCAGCCTTTTACACGCTATTCAGCACTGGTGAAATTGAGGGTCTGATTCTTCCCAACAGTCTACTCTGTTCTCTCTCTCACCCCAAGTAAGTCCTCTGAGACCCATTTTTGTAAGTTGCAAGAATTTCAGTTCACCCAGCCTTCTTTCTGAAGGCACTAAAATTTCCAGTAGCCAGTTCTGGGTACTGATTATATGACTGGAAAAATAGATTTGTGCATAGAAACTGTACAAGTCAACTAAACTGTGTTATATTCCTTTAGTTTTTAATGCAAGTACTTAAAATAAAGCTTATTTGGAGGAGAAAAAGCCTTTTGCCCTTCCCGTATAAATTTTTTTAACAGATTAAAGACACTTGTTACAGCTCTGCCAACAAACTCAAGCAACTGGTTACCCAGTGCTTTAAGGAAGTAATTTCTATTCTTGCTTATAGAAGTTATTTAAGTGGTTCGAAAAACACAGCTAAATAATTTTCCTCTTGCCTATCTGGAGATTCCCCAAGTTAGTTTAACCTAACTTTTCTAGGTAGCTCTTTGGTATGAAAAATGTCTGTATACCCCAGCATACCAAGCCACTGCTCTTGTTTGCTCCAACGTTTTCAAAAGTATTCCTAATGGAAGGAAGCTCAGAAGCTTTTCGGAAGTTGATAGACAAGAAAGAATCCTATCTTCTCTATCTCACAGGTAGAACGTAACTAGCAGCAAGAAAACAGGCTAAACTGTCTGTGTGCATGACACTAAGGACACAGCTTTGACCTCCTCAACACAGCATTCACAACAAAGCAGAAAGATAAGTTGCAAGCAAGAATAGCAGGACAAAAACGTTTCAAGACTAAAAACTGGAACTACTTCAGTTAAATGCAATTCACCACAGACATGACATTAATCAGAACACGTACACCCCCTTATAGAAACTGGAGCTGAAATGTCTATGCACTAACACCTGACTGTAGCTAAAGCTCTCCATCGTGCCAAAAACCCCCACAAGAGACTCCTTGCATATCCAGAGGAAACACTAATCTCGTAGAGACATCATATGCAAAAGTTAATCCATACGTTTATCTATGGATTAGTGTATTACAAAGATGTTAAAGCCTCTTCTGTACAAACGATCTACTAACATGGAGCACTTAGATCAGACAATTTAGTTAGGCTTTGGAAGGAAACGTGTGTGCAATTGCCTAGAAGGCTGAGCAGCTGGTTCACAGACACCTCACAAGATTGTTTTGATTTGATGCAGAATACCTAGGCCCTGCCTAAAGACACCCACAGGATGAGTTTGTTCTGCATTTAACAATGTAAATTTATTTAATTTAACAGAATAATTTATTCCTTCACAATGAAAAAAAATCTGCCTTAAGTGCATCCCAGCCTTCAGAGAGGTAGCGTCTTCAGTACACTTCCCACTTGGAGCAAGCTCACAGAAGAGCTCTGCAAGAGAGATCTGCTGAGAAGTACCAGATCAGTGCCAGCTCTTCAATATGAACTTTATCAGAAGAGAAGGCAGACAAGAGGAAATTTTTCTTCTAACTAAACGCAGGACCCCTCACAGCTGCTGATAATGGGCTGCAGGCTTAGACTTCCTCAGCTATATGGTTTTTCTAGCCCTCCTATTTCCAATACCTTCAAGAGAAAAAATAAGCAGAACATATTTGCTCCTACTCCTCCAACTGGAAACAACCTAAATACCTGAGTGCACAGTAACAGCCAGCAAAACAGCAGAAACAAAGAAAACAGGAAACACAGGGAAGACTGGAATACATATTTCATATCGTAAGAGCAGCTACTACTGCTGATTGTTCAAGGGGGAAATAAAGTGATAAATAAAATATTAACTAACAGGCTTGCCCTGCTGCCTTACAGGAAAAGATAATTTCTGTTCAAGTTTTAGGTTTTACTGGGTAAGTGGAGGTATCAATGACTGATAACAGAATTAACAGCAACACCAATATATTCTGGCAAGCTGCTCATCAATGGCTTATGAGGCTGTCTTCAGCTGCTCGTGACATCTTCCCGCTGTTCAAAGTGGAATGCTCTGTGCTGAATATCTGACCTTGGCCGGAATCTCTGGGAAAATCATATTAACCGAGATGGTTTGGATGTTGAGATCAGTTGCATTTCAACATAACAACTTATTAAATTCTTGCAGATAAGTTGCATACTGGCTCCAGTCTTTGCATGCTACAGAGCAGAAGTCACTCCGTAAAAATCTGCAAGAAAATAAAGCTCATTGCAATGGTTCTTCCAAGCTGCTACAATCTCATGGATGCACGATACTGAGAGTAGGAAGAATTCCCCTCCTGTGATCTTAGTGTTGCTACTGCCAGCACCAAGCAGAAAAAGGAAGAAAGAGCTCGCCCAGAACAATGGGGAGAAAAATCTGTAACTGCAATTGATTTTGACTGAAAACACACAAAGAGGACTTCAAGATCTCTGGTCTTGATAAAACAGACATGAAACTTAAAACAAGGTGATCTTATCCTTTTTGGTGTTTGTTCTATAGGTACTACCAGTGAAGAGTTACACTAACTCTCTACCTCACTGGTTCAATGTATTGAATTTTAAAACCTGATTACTTAAAGTAGGGTTCAACATGGCACCTTAGAACATGCTTCAAAGAATTCTTTCACAAAGTAGTCAGCATCCAGGAACTGGTTAAAAAGCGAGCATAAAAAACATCGAATTACTGCCTGTGCAGCATGTATTCAGTTCTCCTGAGTACGTGCATTACAATACTATCTTCAATTATGCACTTGAACTATTTTTAATCACAGGACTTCTAGCCCGTGCAGCATTTCACTTCCTCTTTTTCTGTAGAAGTTAAAGCAGCACAGCAGGGAATTTAAAAAGAGAAAAGACCATCCATTGCTAAGACAGCTGAATGCTCTCCAGAATTAGGATTTCCTTTCCTATCAGAAAATTAATTCTTACATCACATGCTCTCTTAAATTCAAGTTGGGTATGCATTTTCTGCATGCGGAATTTTTAATGTCTGAAGGTATGTCAGAATAGTATCAGGCAACCAGGCTCTGATGCAATGGATACCCATTTCTTGAAGTTAAAATGGAAATACAGCCACCTCACAGAGGTTGCTGTGAAGATTTTTAAAAAGATACACAATCCTACACTTACACAAGCTCTTCAGGAAGTTCAACAGCAAAATTAATGAGCAAGACTGCATGCTCACTGGTGCTAAGGAGGAAAAAAGTGAAGCTACACTTGAAGCAAGGAGGGTGGAACTAAAGTTCAGTCTGCACTTCATTCTTTCTTCCCTTCTTTTTTGCATTTAATGCAATTTGTCAGATTACAATCACAGAAACACATTCTGAAGTTGTGTTTTAAATTCATAAGCCTCACTGATAAGAGCCCGATGTTTCTGTTTTATGAAAGGAGTACAGCCATTGTGTATTCCTACAGTTCTCTCCAAATTCCACATGTGTAAAAGCCAATCCACTCAGCTTTTTTTTTCCTGTAACAACCTTGCCATCTGCTTCATTTCCAAGAGGCAGGCCACCTGAGCGAAGTCAACAAGTCCTGCTACACTTCAGTAACTCCATGTGACCATGCAGACTGGAGAATCTCAAGTTAAAAGAGATCCTCTTTATTCTGTTTAAGATTTTGCAAGTGAAACAGCATTGATGACTGTGTGATCAAAACCATTTTCAAATCGAGGTATGCCAAGCAAAGTTTATCTGGAATTAAACGAAGACTTCATATCTGAAAAAGCCTTACAAAATACCTCTACTCACCAGTTACATTTCTTCTGTAGGTGGCGTCAGAACTGGCATGCAGTTCAGTTCCATGGTAAAGAATGACTGAACCTGGAACGCTCCTATAGCTTAGTAAGCTCTTTCCAACTTCTCTGCTCCTTTCAAAGTACAGCACAAATGTACAATCGGGAAAAGAAAGGTTTGGACACTTCTGTCTAAGGAAACGTGCAAGATGAGCAGGTGCCATGAAGGATTCAACATGTCCAAGTATTTAAAGTTTGATTTCCAAATCTGTTCTTCAGCTTTTGCTCTTTGTTTGACTAGAACCAACGTATCATGCCCTCTACAAAAATAATGATTACTAAAATCCAGTGTTTTTCCAATGGGAGCAACTACAACTGTCCCTTGGTTTAATGGCAATTCTGTCTCAATTAATGCCTTCTAAGCATTATCATGTTCAATAGGTAAATGACCCAAACCCATGATATACCACTTTCGTTGTTATTTTCAAGATAAAATTTTATTATTTTACAGAGATCTACTGGGACACATTTCCAAACAGCATTCTTAGTCTTTGAAGAAGTGTGCTGCAAGTTCTTTGCTTTTTCATGGTGAGGAACCCCACCCCCCATACCTGGATGTAATTACAGAGGAAAAATTTAAGTGTTCAAATTCTTTTATGCTTTCAGCATCCCTAAAATTGCATCCGGTTTTCTTTTGAAGTGCAAGTGATCTTTATTTTCGAATTTATTTCAGTTGTAAGAACCTATGCCATGCTCCTCTTGGACATGGACGAATTTAAATTTAACTTTTACCTTCAGTGCTTGGAAACTCTCCATGGTAATGGCAGATTTTCAACAATATTCCAGTGATCAGGTCTGTGGAGCTCATCTCCTCCCTCCTCCCACCCCAGCCCTTTAATCTTACTGAAGGAAATTAGAAAGAAAGTTGTCTTACCGATAACTCCAAGGTTAATGTCCCTTGCGAACCCCACCTAGCAAGTCGACATCATGACATGTCAGGTCAGCCTCAACCACGCTTCCCTGATAGTCAGGTAAAAGGAAGGAGTTAAAATACAAAATTGACACTTGCAGATTTCTGGACATCAGAAAATGTGATGCAATATATTCTGAACTGTCTTTCAGAGCTTCTGGTAACCTCCAACTTGTTAAAACATTTCTTCAGAGGGATTCTCCTGTTCTAAAATTTCACAAGCTCCTGATCAATAACCAAATATTGCAGATCCACCTTGACCATTTTGTTTGAATGAGAACAAAAGTTTAAGATTTCCCTTTAACATGAATGAGTTTTTTCCCCTACTCTACACGTTTTATCAACTAATATATGCTCAATGTAGCCACTCTGGATTTCAAAAGACATTTTAAGCCAATAGACTACAACAGCTTCATTCAAATTCTAAGTTAACAGAAGCTCTAACTTTCTTTAAAAAACTTTTTTTATTGAGAAAAAACAGGAAACACAACTTGGTACACTCTTTCTATAAGGCTCTGATCTACTTAAGTAGTTCACATGAATGACAGAATTCAATCTGGCAAACCTTCATTGTACAAAGAATCCTTAATCACACAAATACTCCAACTCAACTCATGCATGATCAAAGATTATTCATGACAGATTCATGACAGGACAGATTTAGCGTCCTTGCTGTTCTACATATCTATGGGCCACCATCATTTCTGGGTAACAATTAGGTCTTGCTGAAAATAAAGACATCTGCATTAAGGTCAGCAGGTCTAGGTGCCAAACATGTTTTAGTAAGAGGTTTTAGAGTTTTTGCTCAATACTTCACATTTATTTTTTGCTAGCCTTATAAGAAGAGTGCCTTCCCTATTTTTTAAATGCGTAGTTCAAAATACACAAATGGGCTCCATGTCCAAATGCAGAGGGGATAAAAAGTGGTCAGGTTTCCATACAGAGTCACCAAAATCATGTGGTGATCTTCTGCTTAGAGTTTATTTTGAAAAGGTTTAAGCAACGCGGTTGTTATCCTTTCTAATAATTAGACTACAAAAGCTGAGTCCTGAAAATAAACAATTGCTACAAAAAATTAAACTTTTAACGCTTTGAAAAAATGCAGACTATGTTTAATGAATTAGTAAAATTAAAAGCTGATTTTAGTAAACTGATTTTGTTAATAATATGAAAGTAAGTCTGTAATAACACAATAGCTGTAAAAATCTTTCACTTAAGTTTTGGAATTGCTAGGAATCTGGCAACCTACTTATTTTCAAGTCAAACACCTTATCAATACAGACATTTAAGCAACTGCTATAAATGAGTGATCAAATGATTATTAAAATCCCATTTCATGGCTCCTCCTCCAACGCCAGCAGGACACTCATAGAAGTTTAGTATTGGTTTGCAGGTTGAAATCCATTTTCAACGTATACCATAAGAGGATTTTTACTAAGTTATACTGAAGAAATGATCAGAACAGATGCACAAGAGTAAAGTTAAATTTATTTTTTGTTTTGGCTATGTATCAAAATTGTGCTGAGAAGATTCTTCCCTTGTGCAAAATTCTTCCCTTGAGTATGTCATCAGGCATGGTAGATTTTTCCACTGTGCTACAGTATCTTTTGTTCAGTAATTTTTTTCAATAATTTTTAAGTTCTTCGAGTTCAGTATACACCACTGAGCAAATTATGGTACGCGTTATCTTTAAGAATTCAGGACTGCTGCAAATTTAAATGGTGAATTTGAGTATCCATGAATCACGTAAATCAAAGAACTTGGTACATATTATAAACTTTCACTGATTTTAATATTCAATTTAAAAATGTATAGCTCCTCATATTCAATAAAAATATTAGGATAAATTGTGATTTGAGCAGAAATACAAGATGCACCTTACAATTCTCAAGGAAGACAATTTTAACATTTTAGTTCCTTAGCTGTTGTGTAAGCATTATAATCAAAGTGTTTCACTTCCTCCCCACACCCCCCATAAGCAGGCACTGGCACTTCACCTCTCCTGGGCTACGACCCAAAACGTGCAGTACGTGAACACTATCTTTCTTCCAGGATGGGGAGTACTTCAAATTTGGTTCCAACTAAGCTCCCTTGTATGAGATCCCCTTTACAATGATTACTGAAAAGCAAATATGCATTTGGACTACAGGGTTCTGCTCAACACCACAAAAGCTACAGTTAGTATAAAGTCATACTGATAGGACAGCACACCCTCGTATTAGGACAAAATTACGAGCCAGATCCTTACCGCAAGCAAAAGCCTGAAACATATACTCAGGCAATGCCTCTCTGACTGCACTGCTCAAATAAGGAACAGAGAGGACAGGATTTGGCACCATTAACTTTGTGAAGTTAAAAAAAACAAACCCAACAAAAAGGGCTTTAACACACTAAATACTAATTTTGAAAAGCACATCGTATTATTTATGACCAATTCTATGTAATTTGAAAGGAAGACCCTGACACAGGGGCAAACCCATTTTTGAGAACCAGATAGACATCCTCACTTCAATTCAGGTCAAAACTCAACCATGCAATTATATACCAGACCCACAACAGTAAAGCGTGGGAAGGTTCATCTTTCTGTTTACATTCTGACAAAATACACTTGAGAGACACCAGACAGGAATAGAAGACAAAGGGAGGAGTATGACCACTGAAGTTTAACTTCCTCAATAGTCTGTGTTTAGAATGTTGTAAATAAAGTATGAGCAATGTGTTTGATTTGGATATTTAGAGGTCAGGCAATAGTTTTCTTTACAGAAAGTTTAAATCCGTTTGTTTCTCCCTCTTCTTGAGAAGCAAATGTTCTTCATTGGGGTACAGAATGGCTCAGATGCAACAGAAGAGTAATGTCATGACTTGCCAGTTAAAAATGACATCTGGTAATGTCCAAGACAAGGGTCAAAGCAACACATAATACCCCAATAATGTAGCTAGTAATGCCACCAAAATATATTATGGGTTGGTTTTTTGTTTTTGTTTTTTTT
>VYZM01008652.1:0-22098 GCA_013398915.1 Dromas ardeola | reverse complement strand
CCCCCCCCCCCCCCCCCCCCTTCTCTAGACTCTCCTGCATTGGTCTATACCTCATTTCCAGTCTACTTGTTAACTTGCTACAATTTTGTCCTTTGCAAGTTTCACACCCTCCTAGCTACTGAAATCATAGGAACAAAATTATTAGTATTAAAATTCTCACAATGAGAACCTTATTAAATGGGCTCTACAAATTGTCTTGTCTAGATATTTTCTGTAAAGAAATTTCTTAATACCACTGATCACATCAGTTTAGCTAAGAAAGAATAATCAACATACCTTCACTGCTGCACCTCTGTCCTCAAAATGAACAAAAGCATAATCCTTCAACTTCTTTACTCTTTCCAGCTTTCCAAATTCAGAAAAGGATTTCTCAAGAATTTCTTCTGTCACAGTAGTGGCCAAGTTTCTTACAAATAGAACTTTCACCTGGTGAAAAAAATGAGAAAGCAAGCTGTAATCTTTAAAAGTCAAACCTGAAAGGAAACTAACGTAAACTAGTAAGATGTTATTCCCTCCTTATCTGCATTAAGAAATTCTGGGAAACCTTCTAAATTCTGCACCTGTCAAAAAAGAAGAAAAGAAAAAAAAAAAAGATAGCCTCGTAGTTACCTGTATGAAGTTTCTACAACTTCTCTCCTTCCACAGTTTCCTTCCACGACCAGAAGAATATCCAACTTTGATTTTCTGCTTCTGGGATGCTACAAATCCCAGTAAGATTTTAGTAATAGACCTCAAGGGCAGCAAAGAGTTACCCCAAAACACAGGGATAAAGGGAGCATGCCATTTACTTACGCTGAACTTCACCTTCCTCTCACTCTCGAAAATAGTATTCATTATCAGCAGAAGCAGATAATGAACAGACTGATGTGCCAATCCAGTAGGATAACCCTGTACACTGCTAGTTTAAATATGAACAGAATCACAGACTGGCAGGGGTTGGAAGGATGATCGTCCAGTCCAATCCCCCTGTCAAAGCAGGGTCACCCAGAGCACGCTGCATGGGATTGCATCCAGGCAGGTTTTTAATATCTCCAGAGGCGGAGACTCCACACCTCTCTGGGCAGCCTGTGTCAGGCTCTGCTACCCTTAAAGTAAAGAAGTTACCCTTAAAGTTTCCTCATGTTGAGACGGAATTTCCTGTGTTCCAGCTTATGCCCATTGCCCCTTGTCTACAGCAGTCTGTTACAACAGCATGTTCCTAACATGTTACACAGGCAACTAATTTGCAGTGCTCAGACCATGGCAGTTTGCATGGCTTACTACGAACATGCCCTCCAATTGCTTTTCATGCCTCAAAACTATCATTGCTGAGCTGCAACAAATATTTGTTGCTATGACATAAAGAAATTCCTCCAAAAGCACAAGAGCACCCAGTTAAGGTTTTACTTACCTTTGCCATGACTTCTGGATCAGGCTCCTCTACTGGATCAGCCCATTCCACTGTCACAACATTTCCCCAGACTTTTACTTTCCCACTCATCAGGCGGCGGCGAGCCTGTGCTGCTGACTTGTGATCCTCATATTCCAAGAAGCAGAATCCTCGATTCTTCTTTTTATCATCAGGTTGATGATACAAGATTACATCCACCAAACCCTCTGAAAAACAGGTCTTTAGCATCAAACTTCAAAAGGAAGAAAAAAAACAAAAATCTAGTCTCTACTCTAAAATGCCTTCACTTTTTTTTTGGTAATACACAGCCTTGAATTTAACTCCTGAAAGGGAGAGGGAGCATAAGAAAAACAAAACAAATAGAAGATATTGATCCAATTTGCCCAGAAACAGGTCACCCAGCATATGAAATTTTCCAGAACAAACTTACCTCACAATTAGGCCCTGCAAAACATCAAGCTAAACAGTTCACACAGTGTAAGTTTTCTATATTTTGTTTTACCATTTTGACATTTTTGAAAAGCAGTCAGCGTTAATACGTGGCATCTCCCCGCCTCCAGGGGAAGCTGAAAAGAATTTCTTCCACATCTCTCCAAAAAGACGAGAGATAACTAAATGAATATTCACTTTCTGTTTTCACCATTTCCCTGAAGTACTTATAAATAGCAATCCTAAAAAAAGCAGCAGTTGGTTAAAACTCTCCTACAGGAACAACAAGCAGTGATCAAGACTTTAGTATCTTATTTAAAGCAGAAGCATCCTTCCAGCGGTGAGCTGACTTCTTTTCTTCCTAATTGCTGCATATACTGGGGAACAACACTGAAGAACTGGGACAGAAATTAACCTGTCATTAACTATTTCTACAATAACATTCCCTCTAAACTGATTTAGTATTCCCTCCTCCCCATCATTCCTCAACTATACCTTTTTTTGAGGCTCCCCGAAAGCTACTCAGTTGTGAAAGCAGAATCTGCTGTAGATCCAGTTACAAATACAGAGCCTTCAACAGGGAGCTAGAACAGGTAACAGAATTAGACCTTCACTTTTTTCTGAGTTCATTTGTGCTGTTTCCATCTCAAGTTGTAAACCTACAACATCACTCATTTAACAATCAGCAAAACAGACACTGGTCCCTTTGCATTCCACCATAAAATGTATCTCATACAGAAAATTTCTACCAGAAACAAACTTGGAATCTAACTAGTGACAGCTGAACACATCTGTCAAACAACTAGACCTACAAAACAGAGAGACTGAATGGAATTTTGGGATCAGTGTGACAAACTCGTTAAGAAGGTCTTACCTGTGACTTTACTGAACTCTTCCAGTATGTTTTCTTTAGTCTTATTCTTTGGAATTGACCCAACAAATAACCTGTTGTTTGCCACGGATATGCACACTCCAAGGTGCTTCCCAGGACGGATTTCATAGTTGTCACACTGAGAAAACAAAAAGCCATTCATTTGCTCTATCCACAATAATGTGGATAACAAGATCCCTATAATCATGAAATCATCTATTTTCTTCATGATCTACTACTTTTATACATAGCATATTGAATTCACTTGGACAAACATTGCCAAGTTTAGGTTTTCCTTAGAAACTTCGCAAGTTCTGCTGAATGGAAAGCTAGAAAGAAACTCCTGTACAAGAACAACTTGTAACAGATAGAAACTGCATGGGGTGAATTCATTCACCTACTGTTTATCTCACACTTGAAAGATCTTTTTAGACAATTGGTGACTGGTTCCTGTGCTGGAACTCAATGTCAGTCATTGCTGCTGTTTTTAATAAGCATTCAAGATTATTATAGTGATTAGTTTTACAGAGCATTATAGATACTATGAGTTCATCCACTTTACTTTGACAGCTTTTAAACACTAAGCATATTTGTTGTGAGATACTCAAAAGTCCAAACCAATGTGTGATCTTGTCCCCACCACAGGGATTTTTTTTGACCTTGTAAATGCTAGGACTCTACAAATTTTACTGTTAAGTTTTAAACCTTCCCATTAAAAAAGAATTAGCCCACTGCTTCATGCTTGTGCCCACAGTTGGATTACAACACTAACACTCCCAATAGATCTTCAAAGGTACGAGAGTTCAACCTTAAAAAAAAAAAAGAAAGAATTCAAGATAGACATCATATTTGTTTTCGGTAGGATTTTCAAACACAAGCTAAGAGGATGGATGTTTGATCATCACCCAGCTTCTGAAAAATCTCATGCAATTCTTTAAAAGCAAGTTTTCAGCCATTTTTACCCTAGCTGAGACATAGTCATACAGATAACAGAGTAATACCTTCAGTAAACTTCTTCAGATTCAAGAACAACTAGAACAATGTTCAGGTACCACAGGCTATCAAACAAGATCACTTTAAGGAAGACAAAACCATCTCTGAATGTTGCTTCACATACAACAGTGATTCATAACACAATAAAACTCTGTGTTCAAGTGCCATGAACTTAATCTGAATCCTCTTTTCAAATTACACTTTATCCTACAAAGCCATTTTACCTACAACCATTTTCATTTTCACTAGTACCTGCAAACACAAGCAGAAGGCCCACCTGGTGTAGAGAAACCAAGACTTCAAAATTTCAAGATCATTTTCTGAAAGAACCTCACTTTGCTATCAAGGTTTAATTAGCTCCAAAATGTAGCATGTGTCTGCCCCATTTTACTTTCCCCAGTAGTCTGTGGAAAATATTTCACCTAAATACATGCATTACCCATTACCGAATAATGGTAGGGTGAAGGAGGCAGGGGGAAGGAACTCCAGATACAGAATTTAAGTAATATATTCACACAAATTCACTTATTCGGTGCAATATCCAGGGTATGGAGGCCAGTTTTCCAACAATGGCACATCGCCTGCCAAATCTCCTGTCACTTCAGCATCTTCCCTTTCATCTCCCTCAATCAGCAAAAAATTGAAGTAACACCTCTGAGCACCTTCAACTTGGTCAAAAAAAGAAAAAAGTTTCAAAACAATTTTTCCTTCATAAGTGACAGTAACTCATATCCACCAACTTCAAACACCAAAACCCAGAAGCAATCAATTGCAAAAACATATTTTGTGCATCTCCTTCAGGAAACATCCAAGTAGGTTCTAGAAAGGAAAAGAGCAGCCTAAATAGGGACGTGCAATTCCTAACCTGGAAAAGCCTAACCTAACAACTCCAACTATTTCTAAGTATATGAAAATATTTGAGGGAACAAACAGTGGAACATTTAGATGCAATGACTCCTTCTGAAGCCCTTCAATGCAACAGAATCAATTCTTGAGTTTCTCTAGGTTTCGGCGTTGGTTTGTTTCCACCCAGCTTAACTAGATATATAGGGTTTTCCCCCCTTCATGCAGGATCAGATGAATTCTGCTCAGGCAAATGAGATTAAAGCATTTCACCTGTTTAGGTTCAAAGTACAAGCCGTATTTCACAGCCATAGCCAAAACCTTCAGAGATACACATTGGTGTGTCTCATTCTACTTCCTCCTCTCAGGCAGAGGCAAGGCCCAATGAACCAGGGCCCGAATCAGACTCCCGTCTCTCTTAACTTGCTACGGATTGCTCCGTGTCCTTTCCCAAAATGACTAGATGTAGGCCAAGCCAGATTTCCATGTAGTGAGCTGACTGCATGACTGCCATTGGGAAGGGCTAAAGGCCACTGTGAACCATAGAGCACCAAAGTCAGAGACCTCCTCCACAGCGGCAGCAAAACAAAGAATCTCTAATTAGCTCTTTACAGTAGGAAAGGTGATAAAGCTTAACACCATGAAGCTTAAAGAACTTACTTTCCAGTTGTAATCAGTAAGCTCTTACTATAATCACCCAAGTACTTCCAGCAGACTGCAGCATGCTGGAGCAGACTACAGTCCTAGAAGCATTATTTGTGTATACTAAATCAAATCAGGCGGCAATTTTTAAGAAAGTAAGATTTTGAGTCTGTCAATGCATGCTTTAATCAAACACTTCAAAGACTTCATTATCTAAGAGATTACCAACGTTTGCTGTCTACATTATCTTGTCCAGTCTGAAAATAAGTTACTTACCAGTTTGACTGCTTCCTGCGCTGCATCTTTACTACAAAAGGTAATGAAAGCATAACCTCTGTTTTGACCAGAAAGAGGATCCATCATGAGGCGCAGATCCCAAATTGGACCAGCTTTCTCAAAGAGTGGTACCAATTCATCTTCATACAAGTCTCGAGGAATCTTACCAACAAAAACCTAAAAAGGAAGAGACGCTTAAACAAAGCTTTTTCAGAAATCCAAACTTACTTTTAATACTTGAAAGTTCCTGGAAAAGGAAGTACATTGCAGCATAAACCATCATAGCAGAAACTCTGTAGCCATCACTTGCAGCCAACATTATTGCATACCCTATTAAGTCTTCTAAGCCTCCCACTGTTAGTACTAGGTTTTACATATGGAAAACCTGGGTTTTTATTTATACTGAAGAGGTGATAAATTTCCAACACTGAAGAGGTAAATGGTTCTTACCTGGTTATAATTTTGGCAATTGAAAACAAAGACCTTACAGACTATGTAGTTAGGTATCCTATATTAAAGCAGGCCAAGCACTTCCTTGCTCTTGCAGTATTTTCAGATCATTCTGTAGCCCAATCTTGTTTAGAAAGCTACAGAGATGGGAAAAAAGTCTACAAAAATCCTTAAATTACCCAGTACATGTTTTCCACTTTTAATATATACTGTAATCTCATTTCTAGTCTATATTTGTTTCAGCTTCTACCAACTGAATGTTTTTGTATTTCCCTGAGAAAGTCTGGAGTCCTCACGTTTTTGTTCTTACACAGAGTGACAACAATAAACTTTGGTGAAGTTTTGTTACGGAGTTTAATTTCTTCAGCTGAGGTCTCCCCAGAAAGCTTCCCCCCCTCAAATTGTTTCATTGCTACAGCTCTCCTCCAAATTCTCAAAATATCTCAATTGCTAATACAAGCAATGCATTCCTAACACCCATTAAGATTAAACTCTATTTATTTTAACTTCAAATATTTTATGTAGGAAAAAAAAAAAAAACCTAGAAGGAGTCAACCTTTTCCCTCTAGGCAGGGCCTTGCCAGAGTCATATCTAGTACTGAAGGCTGAGCAGATAATTCCCAAAGTAAAGACACTCAGAATGCCCATGTAAGCATTGATACGAACAAACTCATGAGGAGAGCGTGATGACTGTTTTTTTTTTTTTAAAAAGATGTGGAACACAAATTATTTTCCTCCAAAGGAAAGCTAGAACCTTTAGGTATTTCTTTATGTTGTACCGATATTCATGAAATTCAGTTTCCAGAACATTTCTTTCTCTTAGTTTAGCTTCCCTCAGTTCAGTGTAAATGCCAATCGACCATGGTTTATTTGCTATTGGGGGGAAAAAAAAGGAACAGATTTATCATACTGAGTGGAAATTTAATGGCAGAGCCATCAGGCTTTCCCTTCGTCACCCCAAAAAGCCCACTGCCATTACCCAGAAGATTTCATTCCAAAACCCATTCACAGTTTTTAAAGACAAAAACCTGATACCATCATGGAAATGCCTAAGACAGGAACTCCACTTGCTACCAAGACAGTTGAACTCTCCACAAACTGTAACTGTTTCTAAGCCAGTCAAATGTAAAAGTCCACATTAAATTCTTTGTTTCAGCTGCCAATGTTTCCAGCAGAAACTGAAGTGACACACCAGAACAGACTTGAGAAAGTCTGAGAAAAAACCCTAATCCAAATACAAAGTCTACTTTCCCAGCTATTTAGCAAAGATTTACCATCCTGAAAGCTTCTGTTTCCTCCTTTCTTTCCAGTCTCTTCGGCTCACTCTCTACAAACTTTAGACCACCGACAATTCCACAAGACTGCTACTACAGTTCAGTTCAGGTAATACACTCTAGGAGCTAGTATGAGAAACAGAATTAAGGATATAATTTGAATACATTCATATCTCACCTACATTCTAGAGTAAATTCCATTTATAACAGAAGGACAAGACAATTCTGTGGGAGTAATTCACATCTAAGTGAACATGCTTTGAGCACGTAAACTTAATACGTTAATGAACAACAAGATCAATATTAGACATGACAAACACAGGGTGAACATCCTGCAAGGGTCAGAAGAAACATCTGCAATAACTTAGGTTTAGATATGTTGATAAGCTTGAATAAAGTTGCTGAAATACCAAAGAAGGTAAACATCAGATGTCTTGTTTCATTTTTTAGTTCCACAACAAAAGTGCTGTGGAAAAACTTTGGAAACTGGTATTATCAGTGAAACAATGTAAGAGGCCGTGTCTAAGTAGAATGCAACTGAATCATGTCTGGGTTTTTGTTGGAATCACTGACCATTAGACTTACTTTTTCCAGTTTTGCTGCCTAAAGGACCTGTACAAAGCATTCAAGTACCCCACTTTACTTCTTCCTTATTACTGTTTTAGAAGATTAATTATGAAAAGCCTTAACTAGAAAAAACTAAATTTCAGTTTCCTGAACAACTTCATTGAACATTATTGAGGGGTGCAATACACTAGATGATGCGTACTTCAGTTATTTCAACAACGGAGCCTTTTCTGTTGTCATCAAAGGCTAACAGAAGTGTACTGCAGCATTGCAAGAGCTTCTTCAAAACCTCTCTCCTTTTAATAGTGCTCTTCATGTGCTTTGCAGTCAATTTTTTCTAAATGCCAGATTTGAGTGTTAATTAGTGTAGGCCACATGGCTGCTTCATCTCATCCAAATCTACAGTTTTCATTAAAATGGAAGGGGAAAAAAACCTTTGAACCTCCACAGTTCTTCCAGTACAAAAGCGACATTCCATTTGCATATAAAAGCTGCACATGCTTTGCCTAGCTCAACTCCTGCTGAGTTTATCATACCATTGCTTCGTAAGTTAGAGTTATTACAGTATCTGATCCTTCCCATTCAATTTATTATGGACAAAAGCAGGTTAAATTGCCCCAACATCTCCAGTAACACATCATTCTTCAGATTGCAAGTTAGCTTCACAACCCCTCTCTGGCTTTGTTACAAATTCTGACCATGCACCCATAGAGGAGCAGATGCAAAACCAACTTACCATTCACAGAGCTAAAAGTAATTTTGCATTTTTGATAACAACATTCAAAGATTATGTTTATCCTACTTACCCAGTAAATTTCAGCTCTGAAAAGGACATGTAGCAATTCCTCCATTCTGTACAAACACGTATCTAACCTTGCACATCATCTTCGCACATTATGGGCAAAAAATATATTGACAGAATTTTCAAGTTTTTATTTCACATCACTGAAAAACACTGAAATAGAAGTCTCTCAAAACTTCAGGAGTAGGACTGACTTTATCTGGAGACCCCTCAATAAAACTGAGACGATTCCAGCAATTAGAACAGATTTAAGTCAATTACTTTCTTCATGCTAGCTGCACTGTACTAATTTTGAAAAGTGCTTTCCTCCTATCCCTGTTACAGTTGGGTAAAGGGCCAGTATTTTACAGTTACCAATGAAGCGTCCTGTTCTTTATATCATGTCTTAAATGGTATTCTATTCATTTGCACCAAAAAGTGAAGAATGGAAATCAAGTAACTCATCAGTCACCTCCTTAATTTTTGGTTTAACATTAGTCTGGACAAGCTATATGAATGTCAGATTTTTTTTACCCTCCCCTAAAGAGGAAAAAAAAAGAAAAAATCCTTCCATTTCCCTGAATTTAACAACTACAAGCTCCTCAATCAGCAGGCTGAAGATCAGGATGGAAAAATATATATTTTAACCTGTTTAGCAAATACAGCTCGACCTTATTACATACTACCCACAAATGCAGACACTACGGATACGATGTTGGATTTACCATCCAACAATATCCAACTGAAACACTGAATGCTTGTCTTGTTTGCATGAAAGCTTCTTCAGCCCTATGACTAGTAGTGGACTTGTGACCAAAATTCCTTTTGTTCCTTATACACTTAAACTCGTCTTTGCTGAGACTGAATTGAATGAAATGTTTATAACATTTTATTTCCTTGTCTTGTCTGAACTTAATTTCAAAAGTTATTGAAATTGCTATGTAGATGTTACTACTGCTTATGTGTCCTCCAGTGTTGCTGAACAACTGGTTTATTTCAATCCACAGTAAGACAACTTCAAGCAGTTTTGCATTAAAAAAATGGAATTTAAGAATACCCCAAAAATTTCAGCATTGTTTGCACAGACACTCTAGTAAAATGATAAACTACAATTAGCATAAAGCAGGCGTACCTAAGCAGAGCTTGATAAACTATGCAAATCATCAGTTACAAAAAAACCAAAAACATCATGCAAAAAAAATCTTTCAGTGCAAGGACCCATTCTAATTATTTCCCCTTGCCAAGGAATTTATTTTTCTTCATGTAATATGAATATTTCCTTTAGAAATCATCCTTACTGTGATGCTTCTAAGCATCATCTTGATGGTATACATAAAAGCTTCAGCATCTCAAAGAATAGAAGATAATCTATAACCCGAAAGATGTTCAAGAAGTTTACCTTATTCTTAAATATAATCTGGTGGTTTATAGGAGAACCTCCAAAAAAACCTCTGTAACAAAGACTAGTCACAACAGCGTGACTGAGAGTATTCCAAGTGTTTAGAATAAACTACAAAACAACCTGCTAGAGACCAAAACCTTGCAAATAGGTACGCGAGGAAATACACAGCTCAAGCATAACCAAACTGAAGTTCGTGCAGATACACAGGTTCAATCATGTCCTTGAATTTGCCGATGTGCTTACTGACTAGACCTTTGTCCCTTGGAAGAGGGAAAATAAGTAAATAAATCTATTTTTAAAACCCTTCCAACCATTTTTAAGAAGCACTGGTGTAACAGGAGGTAAGAAAAAGCAGAGAAAACACATCTTAGAAATTTTAAGCAAAATAAAGGAGCACAGTACAAGCCCCTTGATGATAAGCAGTTATCAATGTTTGCAGATGCAAACGACAAAGCCAGTGGAAGGAGAGAAGGAAACACCCAAATAATTGCTTCCATTCTCATCCAATAAACACTCCCATAAACGTCTCCAAGTACCAACATCATGAAACCTCACTATAAGCAAAATGCTTTACATTGGAGCAGCAGGTCCTTAAATAAAAGGAAAACTCAAATTTAACATCAAATCCTTCTGCAATTATTTTCTCCTCCAAGCTTCTGCACAGCTGTAACAACTTTGTCTTTATTACAGAATCACATTCCAAAAAGGTCCAGCTGCTCTTAAAGCCCACCCACTTGAAAAAATACATTGGACAGTTTCACCCACATAATCCTTTCAGCAAGATATTCACTGTGACAATTTGTGAATGTTCAACATGCTGAACATCCCTAAGATTATTTATCAATACCTTAGTTTTGCTGCACACTGTTCAAGTACACATTGAAAGAGAGTTAAAGCTGCAGTTAACAGGTAACAAATTCCACTTTATGTTTTAAAAAGACAAATTAGTCAGTGTACAAATATTTGCAATAGAAAGATCTGATACATCTTGGGGGGAAAAAAAGTCTACCTAGTATGAATCATCTTGAAATACGCAACAGTACTTGGGTATCCTTAAAAACCAGAGGTTTGCTATTACTGACATTAGTGACGGCTCGGCATCAACATATGTGAGCTGGCACAAGCTCCGAGAGCTTCGTTTCAAACACAGAATATTCACTGCCACAATCCAAAGGGATACATCTCATTCTTTCATATTAAAAAAAGAGGCATTTACACTCCTATATAACCAGAACTATTGAGGACAGAAGAGCAGTTCTCAAAATCTTAAGAAAAACAAACAAAACCAAACAATCCCCCCCCCAACAAAACAAACACACACATACAAAAAAAACCTCACCAAAACCCCAAAAAACTACCACGCAAGACACCCACTTCATTCTGGGGGGAAAAAAGTGCCACAATTATCTCCAGTAATGTGTGTTCAAACATGCTGTGCCTAGTCTACCAAATCATGTTGAAGTTGTTGAATGCTATGCCTCTGAGCTCAAGAGCAAAAGACTAAATTTAGTAGGGCATACAAGTTTCAGCAAGGTGTTCAGCATCTCAGACAGCCAAACCAAGCAGCATCTCTAAAGCAGTATTCAGTCTTTAAATCCTACTGTATGCCAGCAATAAGTTACTTTGGTAGAGGTATGGTTTCTATAACTAGTTGGCTGGGTTTTGCTACAGCCTCTAATGCTGATTCATGGGAGAAGCATTTGTGTTCTTATCTTAAGGGAGTTTCCACAAGTTACCCATTCTAGCATGCTTCCAGAAACTTAGAAGTATAAAAACATACTCATAATAGTATTAAAGCACAGCCAACTTTAGCCTCATTAAGAAGTCACAGGAAAGCTGTAAACACCACCGACAGGACAAAATACTTAAGATCAGTTGAGTATTTTCAGTCATTAATAGAACAGAATAGTTCAGTTGGAAGGGACCCAAAACGAGCAGCTAGTCCAACTGCATGACTACCACAGGGCTGACCAAAAGTTAAACCGTATTATTAAACACATTGTCCAAATGCTTCTTAAACCCTGACAGGTGTGGGGCATCGACCACCTCTCTAGGTAGCCTGTTCCAGTGTGTGACAACCCTCTCTGTAAAGAAATATTTCCTAGTGTCATGTAACTAAGAGTAAGACAGACTGATTGAGACACACAAACATAAAGAATGTTTTCCTCTACGATACTTTCAACTTTCACTTGTAGTATAATTTATTTTCAAGTATTTCTTTATCAGTTTGCACAAATACTCAAAATAACAGATTAGTCCGTATATACTAACCTCTGTTCCAATACCAGGCTGAACACCAGAATATACAGTATCGGGAGGAGGGCCCCCATATTTCCTCTGTCCTGTAGTTACATCCAAAGTGTAACCAGTCCTCTCTAGCAAAGCCTGAAAAAGAAATGTCACATTAGTTATGGGGGGGGGGACAGAGTGGATTAAAATATTAAGACTTTTAAAACTGTCCTAAGATAAGCATTTCCTTATCTGCTCCTTGCCACACTTGATAACAAGGTATATATGGACAAACAGAACCTACAAAATGACCTATTATTTTGGGAGTTTAAAAAACTACCACCACAAACAGCAACATTTGTTTTACACTACAAGGTAACTGGAAAGAACTCGTTTTTCTTTTCCCTTATTTTCCATTTTATATGTAGTAACCCAAAAATTCCAGAACACGGGGCAATTCTTTTCACCCACTCTGTACTTCGGTTTTTGCACAACAGAAGAGTTTCTTAACAGACTAATACCTTGTTGAAATGTCCAATCAGTCTCAAAGTAATTTTACGAGTGCATAAAGCTTTAATATAAAAGGACCACTAGCACAATTCTTAAATACATATCAATAATTTTCATAGACCTTACATAACATTAAGTTCATGCATTTTGGCAATTGCATAATCAGGAAGATTTGCATTTCAAACAAGCACTCTCTCTTCTCAATCTCTATCATACGTACCTTTCTTTAAAGCCAAGTGTGAATATACTTATCCAGGTAGTATTGATGCTTTTTAAGTACATCCAAAATTACTTCAGTTTGCATACCAGTAATATACCAGGTAGTACAGAATAATCAGTATTTTCTAAATGTTACCTTAATCTTTGCTTCATCTGGTCCCTTCGTTGATTCCTGTACTTTGCTGCCTTGTTTCTCTCTTTGCCTGTAGGTCTTCATAACTCCACATAAAAATGCACTTTTGTTCTGTAGATACAATGTACAAAATAATTCAATTGTGTGTATGAAGAGCCCTGCGAATCCACCGAATCTCACACACACCATACCTTGAGGTCACTATATCAAGCCAATCCAATAAAGAAAATGTCAAAAGAAACATTTTTTGAAATCCTTTAGAAAACATCCTCTATAAACATATAACAATGCATCAAATAAACTTGTCAGACTGAAAAAAATCATCAGATTCCAGGTAGTATTTTTACCTTATTTTCTCAATAGCACACTCATTTTTGTTATCTGGGAGCTTTTGCTTTGCATTCAAATACCTACACATTTAAGGCAATTTTTAAAGGGCTTGTGATTTGGGTTTGAAATGTTAGAATACAGCAACATCCACGAATTTCTAAGGTACAACTCTCCTGCCAATAGTGCCAGAACACACTCCTGGAGCTCTCACCTTACCTGTACATGCGACAGGTCACTTTCTTTAAACTGCTGTAATACAGAGAGGGCTCCTTCTTCATTAAATTCCCTAAGAGCATCAATTGCTCTTTCATCAAGATCGACATAAGCTACCAACCCTAAAAGTTAAAGATAAAGAAGTTACAGATTTCTATTGAATTTCATAAAAACTAAGTATTATGCAGTTTGCTTTTAAAGTCAAAAAGTTACGTTCCATAGCAACAGAATTATACATTTAATATAATTACATACTCCTACACAAGTATATGAAAGAACATGAGTACAACAATGAAAAAAGTTAAATTAAAATGTATATACCTAGGTACTAACTGACGTGCAAGATTATACCCCATGTGTAACAGTTTTCTAACACTCAGGAATCCAATGTGCTGCATAAAAGCAGTATTACACACCGGGATTTGAAACAGTGAACTCTGGCTCACTTCTAATAATTTGGATTTTGTTTGTTTATCTTTCATTTTAAGTTTCACACTTCCTTCTCTTGAATGGAGCTGTTCTAGAGTAAGCTGACATGTGAACGTTACAGGTATCCTATAGTCTGTGAAAAAGGAGCTACCTAACTGATGATCAAATACTTATGAAGCTCTAACCCACAGAATATTAGGAAGTAGAGTGATTTGTTCACTCTTTCCTCCAACTTCAAAAAGCAAAAATCAGCGGACTTTCTGTATGTCTAATTTTTTTTCTTTTTTATTCATTTTGTTGCTCTATGCAGTTCAAGAGCTAGAATTCAAAAAGGTATTATTTCGAGTCCTGCTATGTACCCAAAAAGCATAATGTTAATTTTACAGGTACAGACTCCCCCAAGAAACATCGGACCAGTTCTGAAGCACTTCTTCTGTTTAAGGATCTTTACAGGTTATTTCTTTCCTTTTGTAATGCACCTGCATAAACTGTGGAGCATGAGAAGTACAGACTAAGACTTGCACTTTTTAAACTACACAGCAAAATTTAGGACAGATACCAAGAACTCCACACACTTTGCAACAGCCAGATGTCCAAAATACACAAATTATTTAACCACTACTTGATTTCAAAAGTGCACAGTAGTGCCAAGCCCAAGGACTACATTTCAGAAGTGATCCTGCATATTGGAAGGCACCTGTATCTTTCATGTAAGAGCTCAGCAGATTAAAAATCCCAAAGTTCAACCCCAAATTTAGCTTGGGTGTCAAAAGTAGTTTGCTTCACTGACAAAACACCTGCACAGTGCGAACATCTTCAGTGGCATTAAGGAAGTGTGAATAAGTGTTTTCAGGTTACTCATGCAGTGGAATTATACTAGGTAGTCATGTTCTGGGCTGAAAAGCTTTTAAATCCCTTGAGAACTCCTCACAACACAACCTAACTGCAACACGTGTTAGAGCCCCACAAGTTCCTCTGCCCAGGCATTTATACCTTCTCTCAAACCATCAAGTGCACATCATCGTTACCCACAGTTAGAAAGTGCATGTCTAAAGCCAATAAAAGCTGGTAAAGGCTTGATGAAAGCTCACTGTGAATGACTTTCAAAAGACATCATCCATGTGAGCCTGAGTATCATACTGAAGATTGGTAAGCTATTGTTTTTGAACTGCATTCACTTCATCAGTGGAATTTTGACTTGTTTCAACAAAAACTGTCATCTTGCCACCAAGGCATTCAAGATCAGCGCATAGAGCATTTCTACTGTTTCTTGTAAGTCTGTTCATGTAACGCACTCTAAAGAGCAAAAGGAAGCCTCTGTCTACAGGACAAATAAGGGGGTTACAAAAACAAAATAGAAAACCTTTGTGTATTAAGAAACCTCTCTAGAAGTTGCAGAGACCACTTGCTACCAGCAAGGTATTACTCTATTTGCTAGATAGCTTAGTCCTCAACTTTGTTGAAAAGCAGTGAGTGTCAAACTGAACATTTCGGTGTAATAACCAACATGGATTAAAAACTGTCCACTCAGAACTAGAGAGAACAAAAAATCCACAGGCAGACTCAATTCAAATGTAGTCCCAGGCAAGACAAGCTAGTTGCTTCTCTCACTAAGTCACCTATCCAGCCTTTGAGTGTTTAAGAACCACTGTGAGGAGTTGACAGTAGAAAAGTAAAAGCAAAATGATGATTCGGATTGAAGAAAAAAAAAAAGTACAGTTTAGTATGCTCAAACATACATCTTTATTTGACAACATCTAAGAAACTAGTGCTCTGTGCCCTAAAGCAACTAAGATATCACATACAACACTAAGGATGTGTCAAGTAATTAGTCAATGTCAAACCCAATTTGCCTTTAGGGAAGTCAAAGTAGCAAAACATTCAGAGCTACACAGATCAAAAACAATGAATTTTTAAACCTTAATCTATAAAAATTTGAAAATGGTATGCCCTCACTTTCATAACCAGTCAGAAACAAGAAATGCATATTATACCTGTCTGAAATATTTCATCAAGTCTCTCTGCCACCTTCTGTGGGAGGCCTGCCTCTATCAGTGTCTTGTAGTGTTCTGTGTGAGTTACACTGGAAGTATCCATTGGTTCTTCCTCTTCTTTTAACTGTACCGCATTACCATTCACCTGATTAGCCATTTTATTATGCTGCTGGAAAAAATTCAGGAGCTATATTACAATAAGCCAGAAATAACTAGTTTGTAGGACAATGCATGATTTATCTAAACTAATTTGTATACATGCTGCAAATGACCTATATCAAAAGTTTTATTTAATACTTTTTGGATGCAGCTGACCTAAGTTTCAAAAGAAAGTACAACCCCTTAATACTGTGGAAAATGTACATGGAAGAATTTACATAATTTTTTAAAAATGTACTTCATGTACATAACAATGTCTAAACTTTATCTGCTGATTGTCAGTAAGTTAACTGGTTACCATAGCAGCTAGAATATACGGGGATATGATAATAACATCCTTAAATGAAGAACCAGAAGAGCTAGTGCTATTTTCATTTCCCAATCCTCTACTTTTACAACAACCGTTTAAAATTTAGTGAACACATAACCCTGCAGGGTAGCTTAATGTATAAAAATGTCAATACTTGTTTTCTAATTTTCACTTTCTTGGCTTGTTGCCATGTCTTCCTTCAAACCCAGTATGCTGCACAAGCCAAACACTTTTTTATGACACTGTCAAAACTCAGTAAGGATAGAAACATTGCACTCTAATGCACATTATAATTTGAAGCTGCAACTGAACTGTTACCATGCTTTCAGTTTTACTCAAATAGAAGGTCTAGAAACCACAGCTATTTTTTTTATAATATATAACTTACTGGTTTAAAAGGAAGCCATGACTGTAACATCTTCAGTTCTTAATAAAAAGACTTGCTTTCAGAATTAAAAAACTGATTCCAAATATGTGCACTGAAAAATGCACAACTATCTTCTCAGACAATTCTAGTAGGCTTTGCCCAATTCATTAAAAGCAGTTTCAATTTCTCAATTAGCCAGCCAGCTGACATTTGGTACTCTCAAATAGAAAGGCTGACAAGAGACAATTCAACTACCCAGCAGAGAACATTAAGATGATCAGCTGTTAAGTTCAGAAATGAAATGAGCCTTGGGCTTTAAAAGACAGTGAAGAAGTCGATGATGAGCAGTGAAATGATAACCAGATAGATATATGCAGCATGGTCAGAGCAATGCAATTAAGTACTGAATACAGGTATGAAGATGATTCAAGAACAGGTTTTTTTTTTAAAAAAATGCTGAAACCTCAAGCTATTTACTATGCTGCAAAACAAGTCTCCAAGCATAATCACACCTCTAACAGGCCCTTGTATTCCCATCCCTTCTAGACTACAGCTCATGAACTTTTTGGAAGATACCCTATGAAGATCTGCAAACTTGAGCAAGGAAAAAAAAAAAAAAATCCTTTTTCTTCAGACAGAAAAGTAATGATTTTACTAAAGCTGTCTTGACTTGAAGGGCAATTTTAGAGAGATGTAATACAGCCTCACATTGTTTCTCTGTCAGATGCCACTTCTTTATGCAATTAGTGAGGAAAAGAAAGGAAGTTTTTCGTAGCTACATAGCACATGTATAAACACACACATTCTCTACTTGACAAATTGTTTTCTATCCAATTCAGTTTACTGAAAAGCAACTGTGACTACAGCCTAATTACAGAATAAAAAAAAAATGCTACTTGAAGACTACAAAAATGCTTACCTATCATTACAAGCATTAGCCGAATTCTCAAAACACTAACTGAACGTGAAGTTTCTACAGGTTACAAAAATCATGGAAAACAT
Source organism: Dromas ardeola (assembly GCA_013398915.1). Lineage (NCBI taxonomy): Eukaryota > Metazoa > Chordata > Aves > Charadriiformes > Dromadidae > Dromas > Dromas ardeola. The sequence goes on along the minus strand of VYZM01008652.1, from coordinate 4,285 downwards.
AAGTCAGCTAGATGTCTGCTTGCTAGATAGCCTCTGCGAGATCTCAAATTTGAAAGAGTGCAGAGCAGAGGGGGTTTAGTTAAACTGAAAATGCTTTGGGTAGAGTTACCATTCTAAATCCCTCTTCTCAAAAATGCATAGGATGATATACACAAAAAAAAGATATATGGAGGGTTTTTTGTTTGTTTGTTTTCAACTTTTTACTGCCTTATAAAATCAGTTACTTACACATATATTGTCTTCTCTGTACGCAAAAAAAAAAACCAACCCACAAAACACCCACACCAAGAACTGTGAGGCTAAGCCAATACATAAATACAGAAAAGTTATTTGAAATAATTACAAGTACCTTCTAAATTTCAATGGCTTATGGTGATGCTCCCAGACATTATTTTTTTGTGAACCCAGAGTAGCTTTCAAGTGTCACATACTCAAAAGTTTAGCGCTGTTCTCAGTGTTGCCTATAACTGAACAAAAGGTTGACGGCTATTCTGTGTCCAGGGAGAAACACCTCATCTGCAGTTCAGTAACTCAAACTTCTGACAGGCAAGACTTGCAGCCTAACAGCAGGAAAAGATATCTACATACACAACAAATATACACCAGTGTGAGGTGCAATATCTAACCCCTAAGCATCAGACTACTACACAGCACCACAGCTGATCAAATGCTTTTTTAAGTAAGCGTGTAGACAATGTAAATTAAGTCTCGGCATTTTAATTCACTAGCTGCATGGTTTATTTTTGCTTAAGAATTAGTATCCTTATGAAGAACTTTTGTCAAATGCAGTGCATGTTCACCAGCCAGAAAAGTTCCATTTGGGTGTTCAAATTTTAGTTACTTCCTGTCACATAAACTTAATTTAGAAAACTTTCTTAAAGAAATTTACTCTGGAAAAATTTGAAGTGACATAGCTGTCAAAATATTCAGGTCCTGACAGCATCCAGAAGAAATTTATTTCTTTTCACAGTTATAGCAACAGATGCCCTGCTGGCTTTGCAAGCTTGGCCTGAAATCTGAGATTAGACTGACTTTTCTTCCTGAATGATCACCAACAAGCAAAATTACATCTCTTACAATACTGACTCTGCACTCTGAGTTCAGCAGAGATATATGGGTGAAAGTCACCTATATAGCTGAAATAGCTGAAAAAGATATTTTAGCTCTCCCTCCAGAAAACATCAGCTACGTGTGGCTATCAAGGAAATATTTTAACTGAATTTTATCAGTAAGTAAAACAATTAATTTATTAACACTTTTGTTCTCCTCTAAAAAAATATTAAAAGCATGTTAAAGAAAGAGGAGCGATACCTATGTTTGTATACACAGTGTGTCCATGTGACTCAGCATATGATAAGCCAGGCCACATAGAAGAGCACCCACACGCACTCCAGAGTTTTTCATCTGCATTAAGTAACTCAAATACCTAGAAAAAACAGAGGTTGGTTGAAACTAAATGATTTTAAGTGTGAATTATAAATAAAGGATTATGTATATTAGTATGTGTGGGATATGTATTTGTTTTTAGAACATACAGAAATGCATGAATTTGAAACAGTGTACACGAGAGCGTACCAAATGAGCAGCAGTAATAAATACACATTGGGGGGGCAACTTTATACAGGCAAGGAGAATTTCCACTGGTGCCTGAGAAGTTATCTAGCTTCACCACCTCAGAGCTGCAGAACTGAGTGTGCAGGGAAGGGAAGGATTGCTTTGTTTCAAACTTCACACTGTTGTTGCCAATAATGTTGGCAACCGTGAATGACATAAAGCATCGTTTGAGACATCCACTATCTTTCACCTAGAATTCCTGTCTCAAAAGAATAATTTGCAAGTGACTACTGCCTTTTTTAAGCTCTAATCCTATGACAAGTGGGAAGTTAAAACTACAGGTGCTTCTAAGTTACCTAGAAACAATTCTTTTTCATGTTTAATAACTCAAATGGCTCAAACAGTAATTTTGCCTAGAAAATTAAAGAAAAAAATTAATGCACACCTGAGCCTCATAGCATATGCCATCTTGAAAACAGAAACCTGATCTCAGCCTCAATCTGACAATCACTGATTAAACAGCCATGATGTTGCTATTCCCTGTATTTTATACCATGCCTCTAGCAGAGATTGCCACCCACAGCCTATCTAAGTATAACTCCCTCCAATTAATTATAAATTCAGTCTAGTTAACTAAAACATGCTTACTAACAACTTAAATGAACAGGAATGGCAATTTCTGGCAAAGGGACGATATCTCAAACTACCATAACCAACTTCACAGTGATTATCCATCAGTACTGTTTCTAGCCTTCTGCTACATAACTCCTGATTTCATGGAAGAGCTAAATTTTACTTGTTTAGCTCAGGTGCACAGGAAGCATAACTAAATCATACATAAAAGTTTTGCACCAATCATTCAACTTGCTTATGTTACTATTCCTTCTATCTAATATATTATCTGTGTCAAACATTTAAGTTGTACCACATTAAAAACAGCACTGAGGAGAAATTTTTGGGTTGTTGTTTGGTTGGTTTTTTTTAATTTGGTTGTTGGTTTTTTGTGGGGTTTTCATTTTTTTTTTTTAAATGAACCACAAGAAAAGCGTAATCCCTATAAAATTATGCCTTACACTTCAAGAAGGTTCTTGTCAAAACAGGAAGATAAGGAACACATGAGTGAGGGGGAGATAAGAACTCACATTAGAAGACTGAACTGGGGGTTAATTAAAGCCTCACTTGTTCACAACATTACTGGCAGAGCCCTTTATTTTTTACATGAAGGCATTACAGCCATATGTACCATAGCTTATTCAATCACAGCAAGTACATTTTTAATAACTTAATTACGATATACTGTATTAGCATGAATTACAAGAAGACTTTTTTCAAAGTTATCACACCCTGAAGACCTTTACAGGTTAGCCAGGTTGCCATACCAGCATTTCAGTAGTAGACTATGACTAAGCGTAGTTAGCACCCTCACTCCTCCAGCAGAGAGTTCTCAGTCTTTCCCACTCCATAACCCCATGGAATGAAAAAGATCTGAGAGCCTCCATCATGATGCTATGCAAGAGACTAGCCCAGCCTGTACAGAAACAATGCTTCAGTATCTACACAAGTATCACTGGGAGATGACTTTACCACAACAGCTTAGCAAGGTGCACATCAGTGCCATGCATCAGCAGCTACTTCATTTTGCTAACCTGAACTCTAAAGCCTGGACATGCCCGTTCCTAAGTGGAGCTGGCCATTCATAGCTCATCTGATTGTCTGGGTTGTACAGACCAACGTTCGTGGCACTCCAACACAACACTTCAACAAAAATGTGCTTTGTTCTGACAAATTTATTTTCAAAAAATTTTTCAGATCTTTGCCTAAGAAAGCAGGGAGTATTACTTTTTTTGACAAAACTAGTAAATTGAGGAGTAAATTGACACTCAAATGTTATTCCAACAGTGTTCACATCTAGCCAGAAAAATTGTGAGGTAACGATATTAAGAACTCGTCAGAAATACAGTTTCTAGGATACAAAATTATGAAGCAAACTCTGCTAGTTTGCAAACACCGCAGTTTGCATAAATTAAAAAAAAATTACATTGCAAGATGCAGAACTCTGATTAGATCACCTTTACTTTTAGAAGAGACATAAAAAGATCAGTGTTATACAAAGTGTAATTTCCAAAGGGAGGAAAAAAAAAAAGGAAGAAAAGAGCTTCATGAGAATTAACATCCTTTGCAGCATAAACACATCACTGCTGGCGGGATGCTTTAGTGCAGTATCCAGGGAAGGGGAATCCAAGCAACTTTTTCAAAAAGAGTAATCCACCACAATTTAAGTACATAATTAGCCACGTTCAAAAAACTGACAGGTAAGAAGGGCGCAAAGACCCAGTGACCAGACCCTCATTTTAAAAATAACAGTAATAATGACGTACTTAAGCAAAACTTTGTAAGACTTAGTAAAAGCTTATGGTAAAAGATCGTTTAAGTAAAACAACATTTTAGCAACAAAATTCTGGAGAATTTCTCCTTCAGAGCATTTGACAAGCGTTACTCTCTCAACCGAAGCATTAAGCGCGCACCGGAGAGGTGCGAGGAGCAGCGCTGTTTGCCCTCCCTACAGCCGGCTCTATCGCAACACACGCTACGCGAGATCCGCGAGAGCGCTGCGACAGCGATGCGTTTTCTGCCGAAAGCTTCCCCCGCTCCCCACCGGCACATGGCAGCACGTCCCGCTGATCTGGAGCGCCGGGCGGGGATCGAGGGGGAATCGACTCCCCTCGCAGCG
>VYZM01008651.1:364496-406075 GCA_013398915.1 Dromas ardeola | reverse complement strand
GTATTTAATAACTCATAGACTGTAAGCAATACCTGTAGCAGCAGTAAGAAAAGGGCGCTGACCATATAGCCAACAAGGCAGAAAATACAAAATAGTGAATCAGAATTGAGAGGAAAAAGGAAGCTGTGACTGTGTAACGTAGAGGCTATCTGGTTGCTTATGTGTGGGGGAAACAGGAGGGGATGAAATAGTAATTTTAATTGAGTCACTTAGTTTGTAAGGTTGCCTTTGCAGCCTTCATAATTTCCTTTTAACTCCACATGATGTGTGTGCACACATTGATACTCACGCAGGCACTCACAAATCTTCCACACTGACACTGTGTGTACACCTATATCTGTATATGAAGTAATTTTCAGTTAAACCAATAAAATACATCTAGAACTAATATACTCAGTGTTACTGCATAATGACGTTAACAAATTCACGTATAGCATAAATTATTCATGTACAATAGCAGCTTGAAAATATATTTTTCAATTCTTTTGAACTTACATTAATCTTAAAACAACAAATGATGAAAGTTCAAACAAAAGCTAATTTTGTTTAATGAACTAACCAAGGAGGTATTGTGAAAGTATTGTGCAACCAAATGCTAAGCTAATTATTGTGAGATCAAATAACTGTTGCCATAGTTACTGGACAGTGTTTTCCATAACCACTTTTATCTCTTCAATAAATCTTTGTGACGCAACAAATATAAAAAGTTGACTGTAAAATGACTGTTATGTTTTGAATAGCATTTAGTTATGACTGACCTGTCATTGTGCTTGTGTTCCCGTGTTTGTCAGAGGATAATGAAAGACAAGTGTCTGCTCAAGTTAACAGAGAAACAGTTATAGCTATAGCTTGACTTGGGGACAGCAGTTCAAGTTGTTGGTTTTAGTATAAGGCATTTTTCTTTTGCATTATCAAACACATTTGTGTTGATTTTTTTGTCTTTAGACTGTAAAGCATCAAAAGGCCAGCTTGTTGTCTCTTTTCCCCCCACTACCGTATTATTCTTTTATGTTAGTTCACATTAGATGATGCAGCGAACTCTACAGTAACTGAAAGCTAAAACCAAAATCTGGGTCATAAACAATTGAATATGAAAGTCAACATCAAAACCATGTACCCCACGGCATAATGAATCAAACCCCGCTGCTCTGACTGAATGCCCCTGTAAGGGAGTCTAGTCTGTAGCATGTCACAGACTCAACAGCTGGCTTCTGCAAAAATTGCCCCAAACAAATAAATATTTCACATTATCTGAATTTTTATGTACACAGTTACACAGGGGATTCATGACTAAATCTAATGCTTGGAATTAATCTAAATTTGAAAGGTCTTGAGAGAATACTGGTTTTGACTGATGAACTCCAGAAAATAAAGACAAAGATGGATACTGGAGAATAGGCTATCTCAGCCTCTCAGTGGAATTTTCTAAATTCAACATTTGAGTATAGTTGTTGAAATGAAATCCCCAACAGCAGAAATTAAATGTCTTCTAGACATCTGTATTAAATGGCAGTTCTCTGCTTCTCCGATACCCTGCAATTTCATGTAACTCCTGCCAGCTTACACAGGATGCTGCAGAAAGTCCCACAAACCAGATGTGGCTCCAAATATGCTTCTGTCTTAAATTCATGAGCAACTGATTATCAATTAAAGCTAGCCGCAAGTTTTACAATGAAAAATTGAGTTGACCAATTTCATAAGTTTCAAGAAGACATTGTGGATTTATACACCTTTTTTTCATGTCACCGGCATGTTTCTGATTTTCTGATGAATTCCTGGTGGAAAAGGAACGTGTCCAAACACAAAACAGTCTCATTGTACTAGATATCACAAATTTCCTGCTGCAGACTCAAGCAATCTGGCCGTCGCAAGGCCCACAAGATCCTACTCTTGCCAGACTTTGGGGCAGTAAGAGGCAAGGAAGCCCAAAGGTCTAATTCAAAGCTGTGTTGCATAGGAGAGGCTCCATTGCCATCGTAGATTCTTTGAGTGCCCCAACAAGGGACTGTAGGTGTTCCAGACTTGGAAGATGGCAGGCCAGAGAAGCAGAAAGTATGTCTTGCAAGGAGAGGTTGCGTTAGAGCAATCTTATGGTTCTTGAGACTGGAAGTGCCGTTCCTGCCAGTTTCATAGCAGTAACGCAAACAAGAACACTGGAACATTGTATATCATTTCAAGGCAACAACTTGTCCATTTTTTCCCAGCAAGCATTTTCACAATTTTTAATACATAGGAAATTCTCTATTTTAATCAGTTCAACAAACGAAAATCCTATTTTTGGCTATTTTCACCATAGCTGTCAAGCACGAGGACAAAAGAAATGGAATGTAATTTACAACCCATGAACTTCCAGTTCTAAAATAGGCTCTAAATAAAAAAAAGTTACATGGATTCCTATCAAGCTTAGATCTGTGCAGACTCCACAATGTTGCAGCTCAGCTAATAAAGCTCAAAACACCACCATTCCTCTCTGAGGCACTTGCATGGCTCACAGAGGAGACAAGTGGCACGGGCCATCTTTGCTTTCCACTGATTTTTGCTGCTCCTATGGCCCCTCAACAGCCTCACGGCATCTGGGCACTTCAGATCTGAGCCTAGAGGTGGGAATCAAAACCCTGGGTCTTTTATCTTCCTGCTTCTCAGCTGAATCAGGATCTAACGTATTGTGTTAAGTAAGACAAGAAAACAGATGCATAAAAAAGCATCTGATCAGACGGTTAACAGAGGAATGAGGTAACTGAGAAGGCACAGCACAGAAAATATTAGCTTATAAAATAAGACTTGAAAACAGCAAAGAACAAAGAGGAAATCAGTTCTACAGAACTATAGAAGAGAAGATTTTCATAGTGCTACAAGGGACTCTAACATTGAATTTTGGATCACAAGTCAATGATTCATGCATTGCTGCGTATTTTTTTCCTCCTTTCTCATTTTCCCAGCCCAGTAAGAAGCTTCATTATAAATTTACCCAAGTTTGAATGCTCAGCTCAAGCTAACCTTTAGCATGCTTTTCAATGTTTCTGTAACGAAGCTGCCATCTCAATATCACATGCCTGCAATATAAACTGACACTTACTAAAATTGTTTTTCAGGTAGAAAATGAAACACTACAGGTGTTCCAAGGATAACCGTATACGGAAAGAGACAAATTGGTAAGTTACATTCAAGTTACCTTGAATTAATGAAATTTTAGAAAGCTAAAAAGCCTTGAACAAATAAACAACAATACATCCTGTCAGCAACCTAAATCCCCAGAGTCCTTACTCAGGGCAAATGGATGTTTTGTTAGAGAAAGGATAAGGTTGCAGGAATTGTATTCATAGGAATGACAACATCAGCTAATTTTACAGCAACTCTATATAGTTGTTGAGAATGTTCATTTTTTTTAATCCGGGATACATTGGAGAAGGAGATACTTACTGTAGCCAATAAAACCTTTTTTTTTTTTAAAACATTCTTCAACTGTTCATTTGACTAGAAGACTGTGCAGATCTTGCGCTGTGATGGATTTTAGCTTTGCTGATGTTAAACTGCATTCAGTGTATTACACCGAAATTTCACGAGGTGAAAAAATGTAGTCTGCAGCCCCTGCTAATGGGAGCCCATTTTGCATTGTGAGCCGTGCTGCCGTTTTGAAGGTATTTCCGTGCCTTTTGCTTCTTGCAACACTCAAAAGCACAAAGTTACACAGACTTACACAGTGAATCTCAGAGACAGCATCTCTATGTATCACAAAGACCTCGATTAAACTTTGAGCACCAGCTTGTAGGACATTTTGGAACTTATTTCTCCAATAACTTGACAGAACAAAACCCTTTTGAACCCAGATGACAAGACTGCATAATCTCTGACAATACAAGCCACTCCGTGATGCCAGACAGCCCTAGAAAGCAGACAGCCTATTTCAGAGAGCAAAAGAGGTGAAGTGAGGAAGAAAAGTTGAACAGTAGTTGTAAGAAGGAATTCAGACTTCAGTGGTTGGGGAGATTTTTAGATTTAGGTCAACAGCCCCACTGCAGTGATTCCTAAGCTTTTCTTTCATAACCCCACTTCTAGGATTACAACCCTGTTTTCACTACAATTTTTGATAGCGTCCATACTTGCAAATCACTGCTCTTAATAGTAATTTTGAAGTTTTTATAAAATTATATGAAGTTATTCCAAAGCATTGGACACAAGAGAAACAAGCACACAACTCCTAACTCTGCACACACTTGCATCACTTGTTTAGTGGAGTTTCTCTTGAATTCTAGCAGTGTAAATGAAGGGGGCGGGGGGGATGAGGCTCTGCATCTCTTACATAAATAGAAAACATTCTTTGTACCATTACATAAAACTCATTTTGCAAAAGACTTTTTCTAAAGCTTTTATACTATTTTACTTACTTCCTCGCCTCATTAGCTTTTAACCAAATGTAGATGTTTTCCATGACCTATTTTCAAAGCTAACTAATCCCTAAATCCCCCAGTTATGCAATCTTGAAGGATTAAATGTTTGTCATGAAAGAGTCTGGATTTGTTTAGACTGAATAAATTTCAGTGTCTTAAATACAGTTCATTGATTAAACTACATTCATAGAATGCTGGCTGTTGTCACAGGGAGTCTGCCAAAATAGCTCTATTTAGATGTATATGATACAAGCTTCTGCTCATAGTTAAGCCCACAAAATATCTGCATGTGGTGCATCTTGGAAGAGAATGAGGCTCTTTTTATATAAAACACTTGTTGCATCTCCGCAGAAGAATTAGAATGATATAATACATATATTGAAGCACCACCTGAACGCCAGCCGGGGCAGAGCAGCATTATACTAGGTAAAATGACAACCTCTGCTCCGAAGCATGCAACCTACAAGGCAAGACAAACCAGGTGGAGGAGACAAACAGGCGGGTTGGTCTGGGGGTGGTGGGAAAGACGGGGTAACAAATAATAGGATGGACAGGATTCGCAGCCAATGAGGAATAACAATCACAACATGCCATCTGCCCACCTGTAATTAGATCAGAGTTCTCTTTGTGCAGTACAGCAGAGCAGTTTTGAAGACACACTTGGAGGAGCACAGGACTTTGTCTTGGAGCTTCTCTTATGCTTAGTAAGGTATCATAAGAGAAAGGATAAAGATGTCCAAGGAGAAGTAGAAGACCGAGACCAGCAACAAAGGCAAGTGTCAAGCACGTAGTGAGGTAACAGGTCACAGACAGAAAGGGCTAAGTGGTCAGAAAGGTATATTCTGCTTGTTTAGGTTTTGCTCACACAGTCAGGACAATCTTTAAAAGTCACCTTCATGGTGGTTTAAGCTAACTGGTTTTACTTCTCATTTACAATGGGCTGAGAACTGTTATTTCCAGTTACACTATCTTAGTTGAAAGCGTATAACCTCAACCTGGTGGTGTCGAACAGTTGCTTTGTACTTCTTAGAATGCACTGAGATCATTTGCAGCAAAATAAAGATACCTTTATTGGAAGTGTGAACATCAAGAGAGTGATTTAAAAGAACTGAAAACATTGTTCTTCAGGGTTATACGTGAACCTCTCTAAATGAGGAAGTCAAGAATATATTTTTTTCCTTAGACATAATGATCCCTGCTTGGGTTTCTATCCTTTCTTCCAAAACAGCATGTCCGTCTCTCTCAGGACAGGACACCAGAATACATGAACTGCTTTCATGAACTGCTGCTTTCACTAACTCACGCAATTGCTATTTTAAACAGTTGAAATAGAATGGTCATACACAATTCACCTTCAAACCTTCTAAATCTGTAGATTCAGAACTTATTCAATATATCTAGATTTGTGCCCTTCAATTCTGAAGTGAAGAACTTGAGATTTCATTTTCAATTCATTCTGGTAAATCGCTCCATTATGTGAGCAGGGACTATGGATTAAACAGTCATGAAATTCAGGTTTAGCAAAAACAGTTATTATAGCATTACAACATAGCAACTGAATATAAAGATGCAAAAATAGTACTTGCTACGTTCCATGACATTTTCTGTAAATACAGTCTTTTACACAATTACACGGTCCCTTCTTTCTGGAAATGTAAGTCATTTTCAGTTTCTACGAGGACAAGAAAAACAGCTCCCTGAACTTGAGGCCTCAGTATTGCAAAATTCCGTATGGATAAGCCAGCTCTTAAAAAAAAAGTCAGACAACCTGCTCACATTATGGGTGGATACCCTGAGCGGCTGCAAAATACAACTGCAACCATTACCCTGTAGCAAGCACCAGATAACCACAGCTTTACAATAGGTACTGACAGCAGCAGATTTGCTGTATTTAGGGCAAAATCTGGAGGAAATTCACAGCTGTCACAGCATCCCAAAACAAAAATACTGGTCAAAGATGAAAAATAACTGAGTAAAACTGAAAGCAGAAAAATAAGACTGCTCTTGAAAATAATGGAAATGAAGGAAATGAAAATGAAGGGAAACTTAGTTAGAGTGAAGCACTGGCAAGGACGTCTCAGGCCTTGAGAAATAAAAGGAACTATGCTAGTACGTGTGCCTCATGCTGGGTGGCCTCACCATGCAATCTCTGAACAGCTACTATGCATCAGAATACGGCTTAATCAAAACAATTTAAAAAAATCATAAGTGGTGGTGAGCAAGAGGATTTAACACCAAATCTATTTCCAGGAAAATTAGTTCACAGAAGTAAATCAAGAATACAAGATTAATAAAAATAGCAGCAAAGGCAATTTTTTTGTGCTTTATTTTCCTAAACTTTAAAGCAGGTATTTTAAATCCACGGTGTGGTTTTTTTTTCCTAAACCAATGCAGTCACAAGCAGTTTGATTTATTGACTATTACACAAGCTAGACTGCACGTTGAACAGCTTCTGCTGTTGGCTTCATACAGGAGAGTAACAAAGCCCCTCTGAATTATCAGCTGAATTAGCAGAAATCACACGGAGCACACCTCCTCTTGTTCTTCCTTCAACAGCAGGCAGGATTTAAGAGCAAGGTTATAGGACTTGTCATTAGAGATCTCTCAAGGTAACTCAATGCTGACGCATGGCCCTCCATGGTAGCCCTCCAAGGGCTACCAAGATGATTAGGGGACTGGAACACCTCTCTTATGAGGAAAGGCTGAGGGAATTGGGTCTGTTTAGTCTGGAAAAGAGACGGCTGAGGGGTGACCTTATTAATGCTTACAAATACTTAAAGGGTGGGTGTCAGGAGGAGGGGGCCAGGCTCTTTTCAATGGTGCCCGGCAATAGGAAAAGAGGTAATGGGTACAAACTTGAGCATAGGAAGTTCCATCTCAACATGAGGAGGAACTTCTTTACTTTGAGGGTGGCAGAGCACTGGAACAGGCTGCCCAGAGAGGTGGTGGAGTCTCCATCTCTGGAGACATTCAAAACCTGCCTGGACGCGTTCCTGTGCAACCTGCTCTAAGGTGACCCTGCTCTGGCAGGGGGGTTGGACTAGATGATCTCCAGAGGTCCCTTCCAACCCTATGATTCTATGATTCTATGTACCTGCTAACACCACCGGGGCTGTAGACATCTAGATCCTCAGTGAGGACAAACCAGATTGAATGTCTAGAGAGGGCTCTGGTGCCAGGCTGTTTTTCAGGGAAAAGGACCTCCTAGGAAGATCTTCTCAAGCATGAGATGTGGCTAGACGGCACCGCCACTGTGAGAGCAAAACTACAGAACATGTCCATTGGCCCTTGGCCAGAGCAAAGTGAGATACTGCGAGGAAGGAGTGTGAGAGAGGGCTCAATTCAGTGAATCCCCCATGGCTGTCATATGGCGTGACTGGAGTAGGTAGCAGGCACAGTTACAGACATGAATGCATACACAGCATGTAATATATACACAGTATCTTAAAAACATCAGTAAAAGGGGAAAATTCCTGCTTAAATACCACACTGATAACTATAAAAGACCATAAACACCAGCTTTAAGAATAATGGTGCTGGGTCAAGTCCCGCAGTGGCCATGGGTACAGGCCTAGCTCATATATTTTGCAATCTTCAGTGTTTCTGGACAGACTTTGAATTTGTTGATAGTATGTTCAAACTCAATACATGCGTTTCTAACAGCACGTCAAGTACGTTGGTATTTCCTTTGACGTGTGCTTAAAAGACTTGTTTCTGAATGTAAAATTTGTACATCTCATCCAGAACAGCAAGTCGTTTGTATATTTACTCTCAAACCTCAGCAGAAAACTGTAGTTTTTGCCAGATTTTGGAGCAAGAGCAGTCAAATAGCTTCCAGTTCAGCTCCTGCATAAAAGTTAACTGAGAAGTAAAAACACTGCCAATGTCATTGTCAATGGTTACAACAGGATCTGGGGAAATGACATTGTCAATGTCAATGGTTACAAAAGGATCCCTGCACGCAATGCCTAACCAGTTAGAAGACACAATTTCTCCAAAAAAAAAAAACCATCTCTTTGCCATGTTTACAGGCATCAGGTTTCATACAAATACTAGTTTTAACCTGAAATAATGTTGAAACCAAAGATTAAAACAAAAGCGTATGTAACTTTTGGAAAAAGTTCACTATAGAGTAGGGATGACACTTGACTCAATGCTGAGGACCTGCATAAAATCTAGGCATATTTCACGATGGTGTGAAGTGCTTGCTGAGGCACATATTTCCTGTAGTGTCTCATAAGACTAAGTCCATGCAATATGCAAGGTTTTCCAGATTAAACTCTAGTGCTGCATATATGAAACATCCCTTATTATTTAATTATTGTTTATGAATTAATTTCTATAAGGGAGTTACGTTTGGGTGTTACAACACTACCATCAATTTAAAGAGAACTGCCTTAGAAAAAGAGCAGAGCAGAATGCGTTATTTCAAGTTGGGTCTTTTGTTCAAATGTTTGGTTGTTTATTTTAAAGACAGTGTCTTAAAGCAATGTTTTTGCCTAAAGACTGCTTTTCTATTTTAAGGCTAAAACAATCTGTTCCATGAACCACCTAGAAAAATGTGTTGAAAAATAGTTGAAAAACATTCTTTCATTATAATTCCTGGAAAAAAAATGTGACAGTCATTATCTATGACGAGACTTTTGTATTTACAATGAGTTAATTTAAATATCGTGTTGATCTCTCCTTCCCCCTCCAAGCAATACTGAACAATCAGAATTCATTACATTGCCTATTATAGATCAAATGCCATTATTTCTTGTTATAATGAAGACAGCATAAAAAACACACCAGAGCGGAAAATATTGCCTGGTAAAACTGAAATGACATTTTACATAAAATACTCTTCTACTCTTTATACTTGGATCAGACCTGCACTACAGAGCACTGGCTAAATACTGCACCGCGGTTTTCATGATCCACTCTCAAAAGGTTGACTGACCCAAAGAGATAGTATCAGGGGTTATATTACTCAGCCACACATCCTAATGAGAAACTTTCCCATTGCTGTACCCGCAACCACTGACAGGTTGGCTCACAGACACACCTTTCTATGCATCATCCAGGCAGGTCAATGGATTGTTCAAATGGTCTGAGAATACCAATGCAGAGAAGCCAGGGAATGCTGCAGTGCCTTACATTTCAACATGGACATGTTCTCTGCTTTTATGCAACTGCTTTAAGGAGGTTAAGGAGCTGTAATTAGCATACATCACCTCCCTGTCAGTGGAGCTAATCAGGCTGAAAAATCCCAAGCGTCTCCACTCCTGAGCAGTCCTGCTTCTTGCAATGGAATTTTCAAGCTCTTCTTGCTAATTGCTTACACTGCTTTCAGACTCACTGGCACCACAGAAAGCTTCCTTCTGGTGTGGAAATCAGGGGGAGACTTTCGGTATGGAAGTGACCTTTTCTCTCTGCTAGGAATCTTACTAGAACCAGGGACTCTTCTGAAGACATCTATTGATACTAACAATACAGACCACTTTGAAGCTAGTGTTATACATCCAATCTCAATTTTAGGAGTAATTCCTGGCCTCTGTCTACACTGTAAGGTCAACATCTGTTTAAAAGCTAAGTATTCGAGATGTCACAGCTGGTAGCACACTGCCAGCTGCCAGCACAGCTGTAGCTCAGGCTCAAAGCATCCAAATCATGATTACAAACAGAAGAGGTTATGTGATCTGCTGGTGAGTTGCGGTTGTTAGGTGCCCAAATCTTCTTGCACCTGATCAGATCAGACCACATGATTGACAGCGTGGGGCCAGGCTGGCAGCCTCAAGCTTTCCTCACTGAGAGCATCTCCCAGAGCCAGACCCAAGTCCGCACCTGAGCACACACCCAACATAAACAATGTGGACCATGGGCAAGTCTGTAGCTGAGAATGGGCTTAATAGTTACTATCCAATTATCTTGAATAGCCATTTACTCGAGCTTCAGAACCTAGATACTATTCACTTAATGCCTGCTGAGGTCTAAATGGGATGTTCACAGTCTTTTGAGACACAGATGATCTAAGACCCAGGTGTTGTAAGAAACTACCTACCTAGCTGCTCTCTTCTGGTTACAGCTGGCATCTGCTGGGCTTCTCTCTACCTTGCCTCCCCAGGCCCAAGAGTAAAATATTTTTCACTGCAGGTCTGGCCTTTACAGCTCACTCTCTCAGGTTGGTGGTTACTGTCTTCGTTTATCAGCTTCACAGTAATTTTTCACTGAAGCTATCTGGAAGATTACATCACTGTTTCACGCTATGAAGTAAGAGTGTACTTGTAGCAGGGTGCTTCATGTTATTAAAATTCAGACTCCAAAATAAGTCCCTATTTATGGAATGTCATGAGCACAAAATAAGTTTTAACAGCCAAGAACTAAATAATATTTAGATGACTTTTTATATCCTTCTTATTTCATATCATGTTAACATGATTTTACTTTTGCTTTGTAGCTATTTTTTCAACCAAATAATTTTTAGTAATCAGGGCTTCATGAGGTCACCTTGAAAAAAAACAACACACACAAACTAAAAAATAAATAATTTTGCTGTGTTGATATGTCAGAAGGATGATATATAAGTTGCTACACTGGTAAACATACTTTTAGTGTCAGTCTCTCAATATCAGAATTACTTTTTTTTTTTTTAGTTAACTGTATTGTAAATGCAAACCTTAAGTAGATCTACACATTAAGATTAATAAAAAGGTAGAAAACACAAAAGCTGCTGAATATTTTACTAGAGGACATACATAGTTTAAAAATGTCAAGGACAAAATTTGCTATGTAAAAGTAGGGCACTGCACTATATCCTCATTCAGATTTTAAGCTAAAAAAACCAAAAAAACAAACCAGCAATCTCCCTTCTTTATTGAAAGGTCACTGTAATGCAATAGGACACAGTAAGCAGTTGTGAAATTAAGCCCTCCAGAACCTGGTTGCAGCTTTGGAATGTAACCATTGTTGTGCAATGGAGTTTGTCACCATCATATGAAAAACCCATTGGGAAATAAATCTTTTGTTTACCTGCTCATCATAGATAACCATCGACTGATTCACATTCTGTAGTATTTTACTAAGGTCTAAAACGATACCTGAACTGCAAACATCATGATCTTTTTCTTTAAACAACTTTATTCAAGCAGTTTTGTAATAAGCTTCATACATCCTTCATACAGAATGTTTTCTTTTTTGTGTGTGTTCCTCTTTAAAGAGAAGGTATGTCAACAAGTTCACAGCCTATTAAAAGCTTCTCAGTTCTTGCTACCTATTTTTACCTGCTTAAAAAAAATACAATAATGATGCTGTGCTAGATATCCAGTGTAATATTAATCATGCTGATGTCTCAAGCAGAAGCGTGACCTCTGCTCAGGAGGAACAAGCAGTAAAAGCAAATTAACCCACATGTAGAGACATCTATATAAGCAGAAGTATGAGCACATTGTTCTAATTACAATCTTCATTCTCTGGAATTTTGGAGAATCTGAGGGCAAATCTACATAGGTAGGTGTAAACAGAGCTCCTTCGCCCATTCCCTTGGGTGAAACGATGGAGATTAGTGCTGATTCAGAATTTGTATAGCCACATTTGCATGGCACTGAACCGGCTAGATGTAGAGACAACGCAGGCAGAGGAACTCAATATGTCTGCACATGTCTGCAGAGACTCCTCCTGAGCTGCAGACTTTCCCCGACATACAGAGGGCAACATAATAAAGATGATAATCAAGTTTCTCAATCAGGGAGCTAAAGCAATACTCCGAGTTTATATATAAACTAAAAATACAGCTCCAGATTTAGGTTCCTAAATGTGGATTTAGGAAGCTAACTTTGTAATGTGCAGTGTTGATGCAGAAAGCTAACTTTCAATACCTTAAATTTCTAGCACTAGCTGATCTGAAATACATAAACTAGTTATGCACTTAAGTAGGAGCTTCTAACCTGCTCAGTGAAATGCCTGTCTCTTCACTCCCACCATCTTTGGTGACTTGACTCTCCCAAGACTGAGGACTCATATGACTGGGAGGATCTTTTCAATTGCAAACATCTGCTTGAAGTTTCTGGTCTGTAGTTAATCTCAGGGCAAATTTGTCCGCTAATACTTCACAAAAACACCTGCCACTGTAAGTATAAAAGGCTTGCCATAGATTTTTTCAGTGTGGGGAAAAAAAACAAAAAACAGAAGCAGACTAACAGCTTTTGCAAAAGAAAATAATTTGGCAGCTGTTTAGAAATGAGCAATTTAACATACAGTCTCTTTTTCTCAAAAGGTGACAGTGATTAACAGTCAGTGCAATGATGCTGCTGGATCTTGTGTGACTATGCTTGTGAATCAACCTCAGACAAACTGCAGCAAAAAGGCTATTTTTAAGATTAAAGTCTCACAGGACAATCTTAGTCCGTAAGGCTGGTTCTATAAGGGCACAGTCACATCAAAAACAGTGCAACAAAGAACATTTTTTTTTGGCCATCTGTAGCTCATGCTATGCAAATACTACATTTGATGGCAAATTTGCTTAGTAGTAACTATATTATTCACAACTCATGGGGAATAAGGAATCACATCCTAATCATCCCAACCATTATATATGAAAAAGAGTTCCTCGGGTTAGACATACCTGCTAAAATCAGTTTGAAGAGTGGGAAAAAAAAGCCCCTGTTCTGCTGTTGAAAGCAGTGCTGAAACTGAATATATCCACAGAGCACAATTTGTTAGTGCAAAATTCCTATTACTTTTCTATTAACATCTCACAGACATCTTGGTTGCTATACTGTATCTCAAACACATTTCAAGATCCAGGAGAAGAATGCAGCAAGACGGATATCCTCACAGCCCATAGTGGTTAAGTAGATAAGAATTCTTTCAGCACCGTGCATGATTTACAGCTTTTGCATAATGTGTTCTGTTTGTTCTATCACATGAAAATATTAAAGAAAATCATCTTGGATTCATAACTGGAAGAGAAAGCAACTTGAGAACAGAGAGTTTTCATCTGTCATTTAAGACGCACGTGTAACAGGATGTTGGTTTCAGTTCAACAGAGTACTTCTTATGTATTTATGGAAAACAGTTAATACTTTGCAATGAAGTTCACATTCAGCGCTAGGCTCCCGTGCTCCTGTGTGCTTAATCTAGAGCTCAGCACACGGTCTTCTGGTAAGTCCTAAAGAAAAAGACTCCACGTCACTGCCCTGCTCATAGTCTCTGTGTCAATATATGTGACTGTGTACACAGAAACACACGTATATGTGAGGGGAATAATTTGCTATAGCTTAATAGAGGCTTTACTTACACGACGTGTATAGAGATGCCCAAGAGATATCATGCCTTAGGCAGCTCCAATCTTTCTGATGATCCTCAGAGCAGAAAAACCTCCTACACAAAGCTGTCTTTTAAATGGCACAGTCTTACTCCTAACATAAATTCTCATGTCTATATTCTGCATAACATGTCTGGAGGTGTGGCTGAGGTACAGCCTATTCAGTAGCTTTGAAGAGATTGCTAAAGAGCATATACCATGAGTAACTACTGAAACCATTTTAATAACAGTGATTTGGGGGTCACTGTCAAAGGGGTAACACAGAAAAAAAATCAAAACCCTGTCCCACTTTACACTGTTCGATATAACACAATCCTTTTTTATTCTAGGTTTAGGAAAATAACATGATACCATTTTTTAGTACAATTGCTAGTCAAGAAAACTTAAAGAAAAATGACTTTAACCTTATTTTAGTTAAGTTTACTGAAAATTTTTAAGTTTTAAACAGAAGAAGTTTCTTCAGTGCAGTTATGTTTGTACCTTTATTCACACACCCGTGTTGAAATAATGTAGAATAGTGCACATCAGGACAGTGCATAGGATGTTACTGTTAAGGTTAATTAATCATTCTTATTTCTCTCCTGAGTCATCATAATGAGATTTTTTTATAGGGAAACCACTTCAAGATAATTTTTTGAAGTTGTTGTTCTAGCAGATTAGATAGAGAAAATGCTTTAGCTTATAAAGATCCTGCAACAGCATGTATTATTAAAGGTACAGAAGGTGGTACCATACAGTCTCTATTTCCATCATCTGTAAAGGAAGAGATAAATAGCAAGCTTTTCAACCATACCCAGACATGTGGATTTTACTGTTGTAGATGTTTTGAACTTACATTATCAGTACTTTAATTTGATTTATGATATCTCCTTTAAACACATGCAGAAGGTTGTATGTGATAGCATAAGATTTTTCTTCAATTATCACAGTAATATTTTTTTAAAGTAGAAAAACCTATGGAACATATTAAAGGATCTTGTTATCTATTGTTCTAAGAAGTGGCTTTTCGTTAGAAGTGACATTTAGCTGGAACCAAAATTTTAGCATACTGAAGAGTGATATTTGGCCCTGCCAGTGTATTTCAGGACACCATCACATGGTTGCCTCAGCAAGTTGCTTTTGGTTTCAGCCCTCTCTCATTACCCCTTCCCATCTGACTGAAATCAGCTGATCTTTTATAGGCATTCCCACAGTCAGGCAGCAACTACTCGCTGGCAGACACCAAGCACCATATTTAGGGTGTGCCTTTTAAATACAGAGGCCAATAGGAATACAGTTGCCTCGTTTTGTCTGCCCCTCAGAGCTGCCTCCCTTCCCATCACAAAACCTTCGCCAGCTAATGAGAAAACGCTCTCAACCTACAGGCTGAGCGTTCTGATTCCACGCATGCCTTTGCCGAAAATGCAAATAAATAAAAAAGAAAAGAGATGTTAAAATGTTTAAAGTATATCTTACATAATCTGAATAAAATGTAATTAACTTTTAACATCCATGCAATCATTTCGTTATTGCAGCTAAAAAATATTTCTCAGAATCCAGCTCTTCCAGAATCTCCAAGAAAAATACTCTTTGTTTCACCATTTTCTGATTCATTCGACTTTGGAAGCAAAATAAACACATTGCTGTGTTCAATATTGTTGCACAAGAGAATTCACAAGAATGAAATGTGTTCAAAGTTCCTAGAAAAAAATGTAGCAATGCAGGCTGCCAACTTGTTCAATGTCAAGCTCTAGGCAGTATAGCAGGACTAGCAGTAAATGACTCATAGTGAGTCACGCTTTAGCTATTTTTGCTTTTAAAGTAATGCCAGGCGCTGTGTTAATATTCAACCCAGAGTAAATTTAGCAATGCAAGAAAACAAGTGTTTCCATGGTTGCTCCTTCACAATGTTTATGGTATATACACAGCCATTAGGCACAGGAATTAAGCCAAATGAAGAATATGGAAATGTTCCTCTTCCATTTACAACTGAATTTTGCTACATTGGGTTTCATGACTCACTCAGCTACTAGTTTTTCCATGCCTAAGAAAGATGTAAAGCCATAGCTAGCACACACCACCAACCGTACTGTTAGTGGTCAATAGCCACCACTTTCCCCTAAATTATGGCTTGTGCTGTGTATACAACTGAGCTGGGAGCACGCTGGCACACCAGCCGCTGTGCAGGCAAAAGCAACTGTAAATGAACCGAAGGGTTTACCAGGATAATGAAGTTGCGCATATTTTTTTTTTCAGGACGAAACAAGACTGACACGAAGGCCTCACTAGTGAAACTAGGTACATCAGCCACAGGTAAGATGTTCTGTGTCACTTCTAAGGAGGAGCTGGCAGGGAGGAAAGACGAAGAGGAGCACTGGGGGGAGGAAGGAGGCTGTGGCGTCACATGAAAAGGGAAAGCAGCTGCAGAAAAACAAGGAAGGATGCTGATTCAGGCTGGGGAGCAGTTGGGTAAAATGAGAGAAGTGGTAAAGAGAGTACGACAGAGCTGGAAAATATCTGTCCATGACATAGCTGTGATGTGACAAAACCCATATGCAGGCACGATTTCAATGGAGCTATCTGCACAGCTCTGTTTTCTTAGGTGAGCAGGTATTGGTGAAATTGTGGAATAGGAGCCCAACTATGTAGACATCGGACATGGCATAACAAAACTCTGCTGGAGAACAGGAGGGGATAATTTTATCTGGGTTGTAGGGAAAAAAAAAACAACCCAAAAACAAAAACCCCAAAGCAATGGATGCTACAGCAAAGGTTAGGTGAATAGCTTACTTTGCCCACACTAGTAACAGAGCTGCCAAATGATTACGTATGATTGCTTGTTAAACTTTTTTGTTCACATTTTAATGCAGTGATTTATTAATTAGTCTTAAATTGCAATGATTACTATTTTTACTGTAGAGGCTGATAGAGCAATCAGGAAGCCTTTACACTTTTTCTCCTCAAAGAAAACTCTTCAGTTTTTCTGCATGAAGTCTTCTTCCATCCTGCGATAAGCAGGTTTGGGTTTTTTCACCGTGTTTTGCTATCTGATTATATACCAGCCACTTAGTTTATACTGGAAGTTTACACACAGATCCTGATGAACAGCCTTCCTGGAAAGACTTCTTTTGATTTCATTAAGTCTTGGATTGACCCATAAACTTTGAATAGGGATTGAAGGAGACTACTTAAGCCTGGGCCACATCCAAAGAATGGAAGCAAACTATAGACACTGAAGTCCAAAATGATGAAAAATCTTGTTCAGTGGCCTCCTAACCCTGAAGGCATCTAACTCTGGTAAACCCCTCCCAGGTTCTCCAGGGATTTGAAGTTCTGACTTCTGCACTTGCCCAGAGCTGCCCCAGCCTGAGTAACAAGGAATACATTGTTCTGTGACCCCTTTGGCTCTTGAAAGTAGGCACAGCTCCATCCCAGTGGAAGAAGAGAAGGTAGTGATGGAGACATAGAGAACCCAGTTTCCCACTCCTTGCTGAGTGAGTTAACTACCAGAGCAGAGAGTCACGCACTCTCTTCACATCCTTCATAGCCCCCTTCCATTTCCATCTGCACACTGAGCAGATTTTGCTTCAACTGAAGGGCTGCAGAGTGCCCTCTACAGACTATCCTACAGCCCAGGGGTTGCTCAAAAGCCAGCGAGCAACTAAATGTATGATGTCAGACATAAGGTCCACTGCATCCAGCAGTCTTACTCTGATGATGAATAATAGCAAATCCCTATAGAGGGCATGAGGCAGGGAAAGCCTACAGTGATTTTTTTCCTGGTATTCTTGTCCAGCCTCCAGTAATCTGGTTAGGGGCATTTGGAGGATCCAGAGAGGAGCCAAAAGCGACATCTTCCCCGTAAGGGATTTTTCTTACGTGCTTATTTGTGAATTTATTTGCATCACTTTCTGGGCAAATGCTGTAGACACAGTGCCATGACATAAAACAGAAGCACACTCCCCATCACTCCACTAACTGCTTCTCTCCCTCATGAAGTATTTTTGGTGCCTGCTGGAACACCTGTTAAGCAACTTGCCTTTAATCCTGAGATCATTCACAGCAAGCCTGGTAACACAACAAATCTACATCCATATTTGAGATGATAAGACACGATAAACCTCTCCACACTTGTAAAGTCAGATGCTGTGTCTCAACTGAGAGCTAATAACAGCTGAAAGATGACAACTTAAACCACTCTTCAGTTGTGACAGAACATCTGAATGCCCCAAGCCTGTTTTAGAGTAAGTGCAAATGCCAACAAAGGTGTTTGACTTCTTTGACTTTGTGCTAATGGTGACTGAAAGCAACATATCTTAGGCTACCCGTAAGAGACAGTACACACAATTACCACTTCACCTCCCTGACAACACCAGTAATTGTTTGAGCGCCTGAAATTCCCAAATCCACAGATTAGAGCCATGGTCCATTTCCTCTCCAGCTACATAACATAAGCATAATGTGCTCAGTCTCACAGTAAAAGCCCTGATTCATTCCCTTTGCGTTACTTTATAGTTGGCACGTTTTTAGTCATCTTATGCAATACCGTGATTGACATACAGATGTAAAGCACGCTGTGCTGACAGAACAGATTCGTCACTGAACAAAGTTGTTCACACAGATGTGCCACAACCCTCCTTGTGGGAGCCAAGGCACTTAATTCTGGGCTCTGGTTTCCAGCCTGAGGTCCGCAAACCTAAAAGAGGGGTGTTGCAGCCCTTTAGTGTTTCTCCAGCTCTCTTCCTCCATTCCTGCTCAACTTATTTAACAGGTTTGGGGTAATACGAAGAAGATCTCCAGTCCATTTAATGGCATAAAATTCAAGTTGGAAAGAAATCATGCTTTACTGTGAGGTTATTGGTGCCTACGGCTTTTGAGAAGGAAATGAAACAATACAGATATACAAAATTATGGTAAGCAGCCAATGCACGTGAACTTCTGATAAGGAATTAGACAATGTTTATTAATCTTGCTGCACATTACTAGTTTGCATGTTACTGTACGTTGCAGTTATAGGTCAGGGAAATTCCATTGATTTCAGAAGCTACACTGACGCTTACCAAACCGAGATCTAGATCAAACTGCAGCTCTTCTGAAAGACACACCAAAGAGCTACATGGGAAATAGTTTCAGGAACCATAAAAACACCAAGTGTTTTCCTTTCTCTGAACTGGAATACTCTGAAATTACCGTGCAGTGTGGTATGCACTGATGGATTATTATTTAGTCGGCATTATCTCAGACCTACTTCCCTGTTCTTCCTCAAATGTTTTTTGTGCTGGCACTCAATCCAAATGCATTACTTGCAGTAGAGTTCTACTTGAAGTAGTATTTCCTTTGATCCCCTTTGATATAGGAAGGGTGAAAAAAACCCTACTGTCCCTCCAGGAGTAAGACAAGCACTCAAGTAACAGAAAAAATGATGAAATAAAACAAAGCGCTCAGTTTAAAGTTCTGCTGAGCTTTACTTTCCTCCTTCGTCTTCAATATCCTAACTTCAAAATGAGAACATGTCAACTGAGAAATCATACGACTGAGATGTTCTCCCTTTTGACTTTCTTTGCTTTCTTCTCCTTGGACTGTTCTTCACGTGTTTTCCTGTGATCATTCTTGAAGTCTAAGCTGTAAGGTCATGGCAGAAGAATGGAATTCCTCCGTCCTCTTTTTTTTTTAATTTGTCTGAATAGCATGCAAAAAGGCATAATGGCAAATAAAATTGTACTGAGCTGGCAGAGGCAGTCCTTGCATTTTTACAAGAAAAATAGTATGTATTATTACACTGTGAAAGAAGTGAATGAAAATTCTAGGTGAAATCACTCATGTTTTGTTACCAGAAAGCAAATTTTCCATACGGTATAATCCATGTATTCAAGTTTTCAGAATTTCAGCTACAGGCCAGCTTTAGCATCTCTCTCTCTGTACTTCTTACTCATTTATAAAACATTTCTGATGAGTTCAAATATGGTCATAAGTTTCCATGTTGCACAAATGGATTACCATAGAGTCCAGAAATACAGGAACTGACTGAATTGAACTCAACACCATTGAGGGAGAACATCTATATAAGCTAGGGTGCAGTGTTGGCACAACAACAAATGAGCAAAAACTTGGTCACAGACTTGCTTTGCTTGAAAATTTCTCACCATCTGAGCACGATTCTAAGTTTTTCATCAGTCTTCCAACAGAAGTAAAGGGGAAAAAATTAATGTATCTTAAGATGGCATTTTATTAGATAACGTGATTGACTGCAACATCAAGGGAACGGAATCAGCATCCAGAAGCTCCCTTCCTGACCTATATGTTCTTACAAACAGTAAAAATGCCATGCTGGTAGCCATCAATGTGCTCACTTAAGAGAGAAGTATCCCATGACAGTAACAATAAATTACACAAATTATTATCCCTAAGTGTATAATAATAATAAAAATTTATTTCTATGCAACACTCCATTTCCTTTCTATATTTTATATTCTCAGTGCTGATCTGGAAGCCAGGCTGATATAAAAGCAGGAATTATATCTTGCGAAGACTTTTGCAATGGAATAAAATTTAGAACTTTAAAAATACACGTACAGATCAGATGAGTGACACAGAAAGAGGTAAAAAGAGTTTACCCTCAAGTATTCACTGATTGGAAGGGCAAATATTTATAAGAGGGACCAACATCTGATGCTTTTTCTGATTTAGACACCTCCCTCAGCTGAGGACCTTTACCATAAGGCCAACGGATCAGTGTCTCTCAGTATTTCCTTCTGCAGTTACTCCCATTTTTATATATAGTTAAATACACACTGAACAGAGAGAGCAGGAGACTGGTTCCAGAGCTACAGGTCAATCACCTGGTAGGCCCAGAGTCAGTCAAGTTCTGATTTTCAATCGATGAGACTGAAAGACAGGTCTCCTGTTCTCTAGGTTACTCACAGTGGAGAAGGGCTGTTTGAGGGGGTGGGTTGATTCCTCTTTCATTTTAACTACGACTTCCACGTCAGAACTCTAAATGCCAAAGCACAAAACTTCTTATTTTGATCAATCACATTAGAAAAGTAATCATTTCATCAAAGAAACCCTCAGCAGATCCATTGGCAATTGATGTTCTTCATTAATCCAGTAACAGAATTATTGCTAATGCAAGCTTCTCCCTGTTATCCTACCAACATAGCTAATTTTTCACCCAGAAAAACCATCCCAAATTGCAAAACAAAAGTTCCGATGGCTTAATTCATTCTAGAGTTGGTCCTTCTTTGCAAACTAGCAAGGACACTAGCTTTCCAATAACTCTGTGAAACAGAGGGTTTGTATGTCAGACATAGTCATCATCACTTTAACTCATTCCATTACATTCCCAGAGCCTGATCTCCTAATCCTTCAAAACTACAAGTGGGCTAGCTCACTCCTGAGCAAGCCAACTAGCTTCCTACAGAAAATATCCAGACAGAACAGTCCCAGAAGGACAAAACCATGCCAAGTTTCTCTCTTAGCGTAGCCCTTTAACCCTACCCAAAAGTCAGATCTCATTCACACAAATGCCTCTAAACATATTCATGTCACTCCTCAGGGGCTGCAATTTGCTGCCTCAGCATCATGCCATGAAAACATTACTCTGGCAGACTAAAACACAGTAATGTTATTATTTCCAGCTCTTTGAACTGAAAAAATCACAAAAAATAATAACAATGTTTTAGTGCCAGCGGAGTGCCACAGGAGAAGCAGGGCAATGGTGTGTTTTGCAGTGCAGAGTGGACATGGCTACTTTGCTCCACAGGGTACCAGCCCAGAGCAGCATGGATATGAGCCAGTCCACGTTCATTAGTCTCTCCTTGCACAGTCCACAAACACCATATATACACAGCTGAATTTCAGGAATAGGTGTAAGGTTCAGACCCACAAAGATTTCAGGCCCCTAACTCCCAGTGATCTGATCTGAACCTAAATGATGTGATCTAATACACGACGACTGTAAAAAAGCAAAGAACTAAACCAAGGTCTCATAAACTGCAAGTGACCTTCCTAAGTCCTTGATCATCTTTCATTTCTTTACTAGTCTGTCTATAAGGGCTGTCTATAAGGAATTTTACATAAATGAAAAGTGCATATCCCACACACATCACTGAACTGTCATAACAGCAATCCCACTTTCAGTTAGAATTTTCAACTTTTGTGCTGAAGTTGTTTTCCCATAATTAGTCAGTAAAGGGATTTAAAATTATTATTTTATATTAAAAATCCAAAGAAAAACACACTGTTATTTTTCAGCTTACCCTCTGCCAACACATCTAAATATAAAGATGCAAACAGACCATAAAAGAGGTTAGGTACTACTGAAGAGACACCCAGATCTGTAAATCAGTTATGTGACTCTGCACAAGTAACTTCAGCTATTTACTCAAGTTTCACCTCTGTTATATGGTGAGGAATAAAATTAACTTGCCTACCTCAGTGCGATGTTGTGAGGATTAATTGGATGAAACTTGTCAAGCATTATACTACACAGTGTTGTGTTGCAGCTTGGTTTTTTATCCTACTAAAGCCAAATCAAAGACTTCAGTCTTTCCTGGAATCTCCAGATAGACTGTTTTATGAATTTAATGAGAATTCTTTTTGCAGTGTCATTTTTTCTACCTCAAACTGCATCTAAAATAACACTTTTTACATTATTGTCTCTCAGCAAATGCATGGCTTAAAATACATGTATCAACAGGGCATAATGAACATTAAATATTAAATTTAAAAACTTCTATTCTGCAAGTATTTTCTTATTGATAATGACTGTGAACCTCTCCTAGCAAAATGCTAAATCATGATACATACTTTCTTCTTTCAAAACTTCTGAGACTTTTTTTCTTCAATGGAGAAGGCAAGGATGAGCTTTACAACTGCAGTGCTGCTGCCTTCCAAACTACATTACGATGACTGGTTTCCTATGACAAAAAGCTACCTAAACTACTATTGCATCTCAAAATTATTTGTTCCCTATCAAAAAAAAAAATATTTCTTACATTTGCCAAATTCACTCCTTAAATTGTTTGGCATAACCAGCAATATTTTCATTCATTCGAATCTTAGCACTTTCTACAAAATGACTACCAAAGCACGCATCTGTTGAGTGTTCGTACAGACCACAGTTATCAAGGATTCCAAAGTGCATGTTATCAGCTGCTATAAAAGGGCTATGAAACCTGTCATCCTTTGTGCACCGAATGCGAAACTAAATAACCTTCAGCAAATACAGCAGTGGCCGCTCAGGTCACAGGAGTGGAGATTATACCTTCTGATCAGCTCTTTTCACAGAGTATCAGAAACTTAAACTGATATGTAGAGATTAAAGACTGCTCTTACTTTCATTTTGCTAAGCCAGAATTCTCATACTCTGTGCCAGAAGATGCCTTTGATACATATATACATATATATATATACACACTGGCATGAAATAAAAAGACTTGGTAATACAACTTTAAACAGAAGGTGGGATTTTAAATTTACAGAAGATACAAAATGCAAAGTTACAATTCCTGCAGTAATCATGACTTAGTTTCTATGGGCTCAGTCCTACAAGGTTCTGTACTGTGGTTACACTCCAATAAGGAAGTGAAACATGCCAGCAATCTCACTCATTTCAAAGCATCTACCCATGCAATTTAATTTAAGCAACTTGCTTAAGCATTTCACTTAATCAAAAGGATATCGCTAAGCATCGTGCAGGTCCAGGACCCTTATGCATAAGGAGTCATGTAGGGTTAAGGTCATAAAAAATTCTTCTTACAAACGACACGTGCAATTATTTAGAACTTTCTAATGTTATCATACTTAGTGAGTATCCTTCCAAGTGTTTAACTATTTGGAAAAGATAATGTAGTCATTTTGGGGCATAAGAAATGGTTAAAAAAAAAAATAAAAAAAAATCATCAACACTTCTTTTCTACTGCTTACATTCTAAGCCGGTTTGAGTAGAAAAAGGAAAATGTTTGCCATTAAAAGTAAGAAGTGGGAATTTAGGAATGTAAGATAGTTCTGAAAACAGACTTCAGAAAAATCACTTGCTGTTCACATAAAACCTGTCTGACAGTGTTTTGACACGTATCATCAGAAGTGGAGATTTTGCATCATTTTGCACAAATTCCAGCAAAAGTAGCTGCATAATAAGGGCTCACAGATTGAGGGAAAATGCCTGCAAACTGTCTGAAAGATGAGCAGAACAGAAACTGCTCTGAGGCATGGTATCATCCTTGCTGCCACAGAGATGCACATCTCCCAATCTGCACCTTAGCTGCTGCTGGAGTTCAAAGCTAAGAAGGTCTCCTTCCTGCAGAACTGCATAGAGAGGAAGACAATCTGAAGGTGATTTTCTCCTTTCTCTCCTTTTGTCTTTCTCCTCCCTGAGTATTAGATATACCTACCACACTGTGTGTCACCTGTCAGGTGGCAAGTGAACAACCATGCAGCTCCCTTTCATCACCGTGGCAGCAAGTATCAAGAGAGAAAATGTATTAGCTTTCTGAATTTTCTGTTAAAATAAGGTTATCATTAACTGCTTCACACTCTGCACCGTACCTAAATACTTTGTGTCAAGAAAGTTTTTCTCCTTCAAATCCTCGCTAATTTCTAAGTAGCAAGACAATGTGAGAATACAACATTTTCTTGTTCAGCTATTCTAGAATACAAATGTCAAACTCTGCATAAAAGAGATGTAATGATTAACGGTAACTCATAATGGAAGGCAAATCATTTTAGCATCTACTCCATCTGCTCCTTTGAGATAGAAAAGGCTGGGACAAAAGAAAACTCCAGGAAAGCTCCTCTGCGAAAACTTGGCTGGAGTTTTGGTATTTTATCTGATTTAGCAATAAAACCAAATCCCAGGAAAGAGCTAAAAATTGGACCGTACTGTAGATATGTGCTCGAAACAGGCCAGGAGTTACACACTCAGTTGTGCCCAAACCGCCAAGGCTAATAGTTGAAAACAAAATATTAACCAGGTAGCTGATTGATTTAGTTATTGATATATGTAACTCACATCAAGTAGGTGTCCCAAAATTTGCAGACACGTTATAATATGCTTTTTTATGTATTGTAGGATTCATGGTTTTGAAATCAGAACTCACACAGGAGAAGCTAAAGAATACACAGATGACTTGAGCATGGCTGCTGAATATTTAACAGGGAGACCTTCATGTTCTCCTTATAAAAGAAAAATAAACCAACGTGTACACCCGGTGTGATACGATGTAAAGCACCACTTTTTTGAAACTAGTAGATGTCTTCTACAATTTTCATGAATCTTCAGTTCAGCTGGTATTGCAACCCAGAAATTCCTGCCTCTGAGCCCACTCTTCCCCTACAGTAACACTACTTTCTACATAGCATATGTGATATTTTAGGTAATATTGTCACTGCTCAATTATACATCTCAGCAGAGAAATTTACTATGTGGAGCCCAACAATGAGAAATGGCTTTTTGTACAAGATGGAGTACGTGTGTCAGTTTAGCCTCTCACAAAGATGTTAAGACCAGAAGCCCTGATTCTGTACAAATGTGGGTATCTGCCATTTTTAAGCTTGTTAATAAATCTGTGATATTCAATTATGTGGGCATGTTTAAAGGCTAGCTGTGAGTGAGAAAACGGCACAAAAGGAGAGAGGGAGGGTAAGGGTAATGGCAAGAAGATCACATAACTACAATAAATAGAGAAACTGGACAGTCTTACTTGTTACAGGTCACTGTGTCATATAGAAGCAAATTTACATATGGGAATATGAACAGACTCCACTGATCTTCAGTCACCTACTATTACTGAAGAATTTCTGGAAGCCTTCCTGGTAAAAGAGCCTTTTGAAGAGGAAAGTAAAGTAGGAAAGTGACTTTATGGTGGATCAACAGATTATTTAGGCAAACGAGACAATACTAATGCAAGTTTAAGGCAGCAGAATTGTGCTTGCTTTGAAAGATTTAACTTTGAATTTCCCACCTCTTTCCTACCTGAAGACCTGAGGTGGCATTTAGTTACCCATTCCAAAAGAAGGTGAGCTGAACCACACCGTTTATTTGAATACACGATCATTACATTGCATCCAAGTCTGTGAAAGCGAACGATTTTCCCTTCAACCTTTTAAATTGCGTTAAATGCTGCAATAGGAGCAAATGCGATGGATTTACCTCATCAAAAACATCATGAATTCTACAAAACCCAAGCTGACCCAGCTGATCAATAGTCCACGTACTGAACACAGCAGTCCATCCAACATCATCATGCATTTTGTTTTGGGCACGGTCTGACCTCTATGCACAAGCAAAACAAAATTCCAAGTTGCTAATAAGACAAATCTGGATTTCTTAGTAGCAGAATGAAGTCCTTATATTTTTTATTTATTTATTCTTCTTAAAGAATAACTTTTCTTATGTTTATTTAATTTGGGTTTTTTTCAACAGGTGTGCCAGTTAGAACTCAGCCCCGCAGCCTGAGCTGAATGTATTACTAGGGCATACACCCCTTCCTCAGGCAATTAGAGGGTGGAAAGTAAATCTAAAGTCAGTTATCAAGATTTTATCTTCTCAGTTACAAACACCTGGAAATTAGGAATTACAACATAATGGTGGGGCAGTAATAATTTTATGGTTATGTAGGGAGTAAAAATTACACTGTTTTGTGGTCTGCAACTTGGTATTTTCATTCTTAGAGTAGTGCCAAGAGCCTATTAAACTCAGAGATCAGTGCTCATACTCAAATCCAAAATCTTAAAAACCATAAAGATGGGAAACAAATATATTAAGCCCTCAAGCCCTAATCCTAGGGAGCCTTGAGATATCAAATCTAAAATTCACCTTGTCAAGCATGTCCTCACACTTCATAAATCTCTATAGGGAAGTAATCCAAAGTCCAGTGAAGTCAGTGGGAAAATTCTTTCCGCGAGTTTCAGCGGGTTTTGGATAGGGCTCCAAAAAAACAAAACTCAAGGAGAGCTACAGGAGAGCACCCAGAATATCATTTTCAAACGGTATAAATCATTAATCTATGACTCCTGAAGTTCCTGAGATACCAGTTTATGTTGAAATCAGAACGCAGGGTGGGAGGGAATAGGTACAGGGGTCAAGGGACAGCAAGCAGAATAATATGATTTCAAAACACAGAGGAAGAACAACACAAATAGGGTTAGAGCCCATGAACTTTCCCGGCAACAATAATCAGAGTGATATTTTAACGGCTGCTATATGTGTAGGGCAATAAAAGCATACGATTTTGTTGTGTTGCATAAATAGTAGAACTGTTCACTCTCCAACTTTTCTGGCAATTCAAGCACAAATAACTTAAAATTTTAACACTTGATAAATCACGTGAATTAAGAAAAAAGGATTTTAGTACGTTGAAGTGTTACATGGTGCGTGCATAGAAGCTGTAAACCTGAGAACACACACAGTAAGCATTTTCCAACAATATAGTTCTACGATTAAAGCAAAGGTCTTCTTAGAGTTGCAACACATCCTAAGTTGTGAAACAGGAGCAATTTGTTTAAGTGACAAATGAAAACAGCTTACCTAATCCTTTCAGAAGTTCCTATCAATTAAGAAAAAAATTGAAAAAGTCTTCAAATGAAAAAGCCCACCTTACAAAAAAAAGGATGTGAAGCAAGACTTTCATTATATTTGTATTCAGACACGGCAGGAACTGTCTAAGCCTAAATAAAACTACCACGGTAATTACACTGCCTTTTTTTCTACACGGATATCAATTTAAATAAGGTTTTAAATACGAATACTCACCTCAGTTTGAGCCATAATTGGCAGTTCTATATTTTAGGGCAGTTAGTCACATCTTACCGTTTAGCATTCAAAGAATCTATTTTTTTTAAAATAAGACTTACATTGTTTTCTCATCTCTTTAACTTGATCCTTAAAATATATATATTTTTCATTCTTTTGCAAATCTGAGTCCGTGTTCTTGCTCTCCAGTGCAGTAAATTTTTCGTTTACTAAATATTTTAGATCCGGTATATTTTCTGGTTTTTCTCGTTTTATCTGGAAGGAATAAGAAATAGAATGCTATTTATTATGACACATATTTTAACACAAAGCAAAAGACGTCAAGCAAAAATTCATAAGCATAATCTCAGTTTCTTTTGACTCCAGTTGGGTTTCCTGCTCTGAAACCATAACCTCCAGGTTATTACTTATTTCAGCAAAAGCAACTATAAAATCTGGTGTTTCAGTGTCATTTAACTCAGTTGTATACAGGGTGCTTCTCACACTAACAATAGGAAAAACTGAACCTCTGCAGTCAAATTCACTTCCGTGAGTGGTAAAGGTCAACATGTTAGCAGCAACCAGCATAACACTGAACATGAATGAAAGCAAAGAACACGACTCTGTCCAAAAAGTGAGAAGATGACTGAAAAACAGAAATAACTTCTAAAAGAGTTTCTAAAAACCTCCACTCTCTCATCATTTTTGAATCAGCTTTACAGAAGTTTATCATCTGCATGCATGATTAGTGTGATAACACCAGCAAAAGCAGTACAGATAGCTAACATAAAAGGAAACCACCTCGATTTATTTGTGCTGTGTGAACAAGAAGCATTATGCCGTACAGACAGGCAATAACACAGTTTCTTGAAAAGCATTTGCTTACAGTAATTGCATCTGGAATGATCTGAAGAATAAATGCCTGGAAATAAAAGGGAAGTTATCACATAAGTAAAATTAAGATACTCCAAGAATGCAAAAAGCACTTTGGGAACCCCCTAAAAAACAATAATCAGAATTTTCCCTTCTGTTCCTCAAGCAAATATTACATTCTAGGGAACTGTACCTTTGACAGGTCTTCATAAGAACTAGCCTACAGGTGGTGGGGACTATGCTATGCAATGATGATCAGCAGCAGCACAAACTCTGAAAGAAGGTGGACGTCTGTCAAATCCTTAATGCTAAGTATTTTCTGAACCAGAAAAAGGCTATTTCTATTCCAAACATATGGCAAAACATGCAAATCTGAAAAAAAGGAGGTAAGCACCATTTCTGCCGAGCCACTCTTCCCCTGCCGCGCAGTTTAAATTCTGCCCCTCACCAGACCACCCTACTATTCATTGTGAAAGACAGAAAAAGAGCCTACTGAGAAAAAAATGGTCCACTTCATCAAACCGCTTACAGGTTTCAGAGTTCACAGAGACCTTGGAAATCCTACAGAATATATTTCATTTCAGGAGCCAAAGAAACAATAAATGTTTGTGTAAAAATGGACTTTGCAGATATATAGAATGCTACATAACCAAGAAAGCTTTACTTTCCTTTTAATCAAAGCAAAGCAATCCATAGACTATTATTCCTTCCAAGAGTAAAGCCAGTTTGGCACTTTGACGTTAGGCAGATGCAAGTTGTGGCAAGAAGAGAAATAAGAAAAAACCACGCACTGCCAGGCGATAGCATGCAGTCTTCAAAGGCACCTGGAGAGAAAAGATCACCTACCACAACACCCAAGTGTGAGTGGGAAAGACTCAGGAATACCTTGGTACCCAAGGAGCAGAGTGACTACGAAAGACCAACAGCACGTCACCACAGATGCTCAGGCTGCTGCATAAGGCCAAGCAGCAGCGTACAGTCCTCATCCTATGAAACTTGACAAAAGGAGCAAAGGAAAACAGAACACCCTCTGCCTGGGCGAATGGGGGCAATCATACTCAAATGATTTGCCTGTGTCAGTATCGCAGCAAACTGCTGCGAAAGAACGCCTATCGCAGTCAAAACCAACATTGCTCAGTACTCAGCTGGAGAAGAAACTTGGCCATCAGGCGTATGCAGGCATAAGAATGTAGCTACTACATCAAAATATATTTAAAATCCAACACATTATAAAATAATGATTTGATTTGGACAACATGTAGTGCAAACATACTCCTTTCTGCAACAACTCCACCAGCCTGTTTGTACATTCTCTCTTTAACATAAAAAGAACGTATAAACACAGGCCCACACTCACAAGCATAGCCCAAATAACAACCCCTCATCTAAGACCACAAATGAGAGCGCTATGGCCAGATACGATATAGAAGATCCAGCTGTGTATACTAAAAAAAAAAACAAGTGCTTCTAAGTTGCTGATACTCACACAAAGAGTAAATTATGTGGACATTCATTCCAGACAGCCATCTGTAGCAAAGACAATGTCAATAATCTTTTCCTCTCCACAGGGACTATGTTATACATTGATATAGTTACATCAGGCTCTTTTTATCTTTTCGTTGACTCATGGAAGATTTGAGTGCAGAAATTCATCAACGTAGCATCTTCAATCATACCCTCAGAGTGAGAGGTGAAGAGAAGGGCACAGCCAATGTTAGTTCAAACAGTGGTTCTCTCAACTCCAACTTCCAGAATTAAAGGACTCTACCCATCTGAGCAGGAACTGAACAGTTCCACCAGTTATCAAGACAAAAAAAAGGCTTTCACACCAGCTATTGTCCCAACAGCAATACATTAAGTTATGGGGATAGTGCAGCAATGCAGTACGTATGACATAGGCAGACAACCATCTCATATAGAAACTTAAAGAGTCAGATGAGAGAGGTACTCAAAGAATGCTCTTTCCTGTAGTTTAACTTCTTTCACGTTTACAATTTAAATTCGGTTTCTGTTCACCTCCGGATGATTGCTTTCATTAAAATGATTAGTAGAGACACCATTCCTGACCACACTCAATACTGTACCATCACATATGCTATTACTGAAATGCCAGGCAGACCTTCTGGAAGGTCAACACGTCACAGGTGAATAATAAGGCGTGTCTACCCACTGTAATAACAAGTAAATACATTTGCTGTTCACAAGTAATTTCTCTTTGGTGCTGCATATCCTATTCCATGAAGAGGGTTGAGAATGGTCTAACCCGACAACATAAATGACAACAAATGAAAGAAAATGTGACACCAGTCCTAATTCCTCACAGTGGGACAGAATTGCAACATCTGACACACTGTATCAGCACAACACCCTTACAGGTACAGTACAGTTTTCGTTAGTTCTCACCACCCACTCCTACTCTACAGATTCATGATGGATGTAGTGATGATGAGATCAGCGCAACAAAACCTACAAGGACAATACAAACATAGGATATGGCTAACGGACAGGGCAAATTACCCAATATTCAGGGCAGCAAGTTGGGGTCACGCTTCTTTTTGGTCTCAGCAGCATGTCAGATAAATGCTTCCTAGCAAACCTGAAGCCATTGGCATGTTTAATCTGTCCGTAAAAGTTACTTCACATGGGAACCATGAAAGACACGTTAAGCAAACAACTGTTGGTTTAGTAGCACTGTCAGCCAAAACCAGCACGCGAAGTAACACCTTGCAGTCATTAGTCAATCCATTGAGAGCTACATTGATTTTGAAATGGGGTGGAGGCATACACACCCTACAAAGCATCCTGGAAATGACATATAACTATGAACTGGGAGTGTTCAGGACATAGGGCAAAAAGAAGTATCAGTCACAACAGCTTGTTTACAGCAATAGAAAAAGCAAAAGCATCTGCTGTGACAGTCCCATAGCAGCAAAGAACCACATGGGCATTTACATGGGAGGTCAGCAATGAGAGGGAGAACAGACATGTTATACGTGATAATTAATGATACTCCATACATGATCTACCAGCAATGCTGATAGGAAAACACATTTAGAAACACTAAAAAAATTACTGTTTAGAAAAACATACTCGTGGTTTACCTATCAAAAGATACATTTGCTCATGGCAACACACCACACCACCTGGTCACAGCTGATATGCGCAAAGAGGTTTGATGGTCAATGCTTATGAAATGAGCCAGTTCATGGCAGTCTCTGACTTCTGCCAATATCTGTCTGTAAGGATGCGCCTTCCTTTTGTAGATTCTTTCACTGGTAGTGCGTGGATTCCATGCATAAACTGTTAGACTTTGCCTCCAGAAATCAGGTTTTCTGAAAGGCCAGCTTGCACAGCCTAAAATAACTGTAAACTCAGGGTATTCTAAGGGGCAATCTGGGGAATTTTTATTTCATCAATTAGCATAACCACCAAATGGGAAATGAATTATTTTGTTCCAGACCAGTCCCAGAACCAGTAAGGTCAAAGATACTATTGACTAAAATCGGACCAGCTTGTGGTATTTATTAGTCTACACACAGTAAGGGATCAGTGTCTAAAGAGGCACTAGTTAGCATAATTATGCATGTAGCATTGCAGCATTTAGTAACTTGTCCTTCCCAGCATTACGTCCCAAAACACTTTACAAACATTAAAGAATTCAGCCTCGAATGCCCATTGTGACATATGTACCATCAACTGTATTTTACAAATGGGGAGACTGTGGCATGAAGAGATGAATAACTTGGCCTAAGGTTGCACAAGGAGACTGTGGCAGAACCAAGAATAAACAAATCCCAGTTCCAAGAATAAATAAATCCCAGTTCTGCGCTTTCAGCACAAAGCAATCCTTTTACCTTCGCCTTTAGCTGAGAGAAAGTTCAAAGTAACATGTGCATTTGGTTCACTTTCTACGAAGAGGCCTGAAACAGCTTGCGGCTGCTTGGCAAACTTTGTGATAAAAAAGCGGCATTCTGCATACCACAAAAATGCTGCACTGGACTTTGCATTGCAGTGGTTCAGCATGTGACACTCCCCAGTTATTTTTTAGCCTTTTCGTTCTTCTCTCTCTAGCACAGAAGTCCTTTAGCTGCGAGTTTTTAATCCTGTTGCTGTTCCTTGGTACCCTTTCTCAAGGCTATTGTTTATGTCCCTTGGTTTTGGGAAGTTTGCCAGTGCCATACATTTTCTTTCTCAGAAATTTCTTGCCACACCTGAACCGTGTTGAGGTTTCCTCAAACCAGTGATGTAATCTGCAAAAGAACTATCTTTCCAAAGAATTCAGAATTCTCACCTTAATCTTTCAAGCCACACGTTATTTGTTACCTGTAATTTAATCCCTACAAAATATGGACTTTTAAAGTTTAATTTATGGATGTTATTGACACTTGGTATTTGTGAGGCAAAGAAACATTCCTGCTTGCTAATGACCTTTTTAATGACCACGTCAGCTGACATGGCAGAATTTCTTCATTTTCCAGATTCTTTGTTGTTTCATTTATAAAAGGGAGAGTGATTAGTCACCCAGTGTTAAGAAGCTCAGAGGTATATAGTTACCTAGATAGTTATATTCTTTTGGGACAACCAGAAAAAGGATACGCTGACGTCTAGCTAACTCTAAACTCATAGTAATTTATATTGTATTTACACTGCAGCCATGTGCCTGTGCATATGCTAACGGAACACTGATAGCAGCTGCATCTTTTGAAGAAAAACTTAGTATCTTAAAGCTCCTGTTGGGACAGAATTCCTTATCTCTGTGAATTTGCTATTGTAAAGAAACTCAGTCAAGATCTTTCAGACAGATAACTTCAGGTACTTCAGGACTGGGGGTGATTAGTCTAAGACATCCTACAAAGACACAATTTTCAGAACCTGGGTATCTCACACTTTTTTGAATTGACATCACTTTAAAATGCCTGACCCAGACACGGACATATATAAAACTATTTATTTCAGAGAACAAATGCCAAGAATTGGCTGGCAACAGCAATAAGTACGGACACTGTCAAAACAGCCTCTCTGAGCATCTCCATCAGTGAAAAATAACTATTCTTCCTTTATTTACATCTGCTATGCAACAAAATCAACCAAAAATGCATGTCACATTTCTTTCTTGTTTAACGATTCCTACATCCTATTATTTCATACTTACCTCACTAAATAATTTATTTTTACAAATATGCAGCCTTTCAACACGCACATTTATTTTACCTCAGGGTTAAGTCAAAGTTTGCTGTGATTATTTATTGTAACCTTTTTTTTTTTTCACTGAGAGGGAAAATAACATGGGAGCTAAGTAAATTTGTGGGTTGAGTCACCCATACACTTTGTGAATCATGTGAGAACCAACTCTAAGTGAGTCACCACTGTAACTGGATCAGGCTGCAAAATTTCAGCTCAACCTAAACAGTCATTTATTATTCTTCAATGGCTGGACTGAAACCCTTAGCGAATATCAGATCATTTGTTGATGCACAAATAAAACGCAGCTCTTGGAAACCTCTGCAAGAGCAGTCAAAAAGGATATCATCATTCAGCAGCAGGAGCTCTGCTCTGCTGCAGTCAGGATTGCCAGAGGGCCCACATCTGATCCTGGAGATTCAACACCTCTACACACCGTGGCTGCAGGGCTGGGACTCCGGTTGAGCAACACCTTCGCAGACAATTGTGAAATGCCAAGAGAGGCATATTTATGAGGGCTGACCCATACTTATGACACATACTGCCCATTAAACCTGGCCAGCGCAACAGAAAATGACTGTCAGCACGTTTCAAATATCCCCAAACTCTGCCAGCGTAACAGTCTGAAGGTGAGGCAGGGTTGCCATGGTTCAAAAGCAGCATGTCAATACGGTGGTAGTAGCTAAGGTGTCCCTCAAAATTAAATTGTTAGTATCTTCCACTGTTTCTTCTCCCTACTTTGAACGCAGCTGGAGATGTTTAACCTCTATAAAGAAAGTAAGCACGCTGCTTCCGTGAATACTGGGGTATATCCAAACTGACTCCTCACATGTTGTGGCACATAGATTCATTTTGGGAAGGCTCGAAATGGCCTTTGGCTCACCCCGTTTGCTTTCTTTCTCCTCTTTAGAAAGGAACCATATGTACAGAGTGGGATTAAAGTAAACGAGCACCAGGTGAAGAAACAAAATTGTCTGGGCACAAAAGCGAAATTTACAGCCTGAACAGCATTTCTTGGGGTTCTCATCTGTGAAATGTTTCACCTCAAGTAAAATGCTTTACCTGCACATGGTTTAACAGAAAAAAACTGCTCTTTGTATTTTCCCCAGTTACCCACTATGGTAGAGATAAGACTGTCAACATCTTTTTGTTTCTCCCCAAGATCCTTGTGCGCTGCTTTGCAAAGTGCAAAGGGGTAAAAAGAAGCAATGAAAGGGGATCTTATTGCAATACCAGTATTGAAATCACTTGCTACCAATACTGTAAAAATGCCTCATAAAGACAGCAATAAATGTGAGCATTAAAGCTGAGGTTTTCCCAAGGTACCAAAGTGCGGAAAGTTAATGGATATTTAGCACCTCAATCCCTTCAGCATTTCTGAAAGCCCAACTGCCTGTGGTTTGCCGTGAGGGTTCATCTGAATTTTCTTAACGATTTCAACCAAAGAGAAGTCTGTCTTCATCTTGTTTCTCTGTAGTTTTTCAATATATGAAGTATGAATACAACAACACAAAAATCTCCGCAGCATTTAGGAGACATTTATGAAAACACCTAAAAAATACAGTTCAAGACACAGTGCAGGAGCAAGTACAGAAATTCACTAATCCCTACTTCTCTACCTACTTTAAAGTTCTGCCACAATCATAGTTTATATGCAAGTTAATTTTGGTGCACCAGAGATACACAGCATCTTGTTCTATGTAGTTTTGTCTGAGCACAGATTGAAGCCTGTAACAGCAAAAATAACTCTTCTTATAAAAATGTTGCTTTGTTTTAACAGCATGTTAGAAACTGTGAGGCAGATGGTGCATCTGTTTTAGCAAGGTTGATTCAGCAAATGCATCAGGCTGTTGAACCAGTTTACCAAGCTGCTGATTAATTCACATATTTAGAAAATACATTAACATGGATATTAGAGCATTTTTTTTTCTTTAATATCCCACTCAAACTGATGGGAATTTAGACATTGATTTCAGTGGGAGCAGAAGAAGGCCCTAAGGTGACTTCAGATTAACAACCTGTTTACTCTTGTATGGCTCTGCTTGGTTAACTGAGATTACTAAAACTCTTGTTTTCCGTAGTGTGGAAATAAAGGCCTAAATCCTAAAACAAGTACAATTCAGTGTTATCTTCACCAGCTCCTACAAAACACTGTTGATTTACGCCAGCTGTGAAGCTGATCCCTGTTTAAATACAAAGTGTGACTTATCCTTTGGAGAACTGCTTACAGCATGTATTGTTAAAATCAGCTGATTTTCCAGAGGGATGTTTTAAATATTCCTTGGATATACCTTCAGTGAAAGTCAAGCAGACTTTTTCAATTTTACTCCTCTTTTTTTTTTTTCATTCATCTGATGAAATTCTTGTCTCCGAAAAGTTCTTCAGCACTGACAGCATTTCTTCTTCATACTCTCCAAA
Organism: Dromas ardeola; assembly: GCA_013398915.1. Lineage (NCBI taxonomy): Eukaryota > Metazoa > Chordata > Aves > Charadriiformes > Dromadidae > Dromas > Dromas ardeola. The sequence continues at coordinate 370,200 of VYZM01008651.1, read as the reverse complement.
ACAGCAATACGTGAGTCATGTTGGCATTTTTCATTAAGACTAAATGTAACCTTTAAACTTTTGGGAAACAGCAATAAGATTTCTAAGTACAAACTCATGCTTTATTTGAATTGACGTTACTTGAAAAACATATATCCTGGCTGACACTTACAGCCTAGACTCACCGAATTAATATATTTGTATTAATGTACGGATCAAGATGGCAATAGTTCCATCAGGGTCAGCTCCACCTTTAACACAGAACACTGAATTCAGTGATGGTGCAGAGTTGCACTAACCAGAAAAAAACAAAGAGTGCAACTGCACTATGCACCCCAAATTTCCTTGTAAACTGGGAGGACCCACCTTACACTGCAGTGGGTGCGAAACACCTCACCTGTATAACAGTCCCAGTCCGTGCCCTGTGGCAGAACTGCCGTTTACTTTGCACTTGCCTTAGAGCCAAGTCTCTCCCTTGAGCCTTTCCACATATCACATTCTTCAATCACTATTAGTGACATTGTCTTATCCAGCTTCCTATGGAGACAGCCCTCAATAGAGTTATTAGCCACTAAATCCCAGGTCTTACTTCCATTCTTACCCTTCTTGATTTACTAGTTGTGGCTGGCAGCTTGCACCTCTTCCCTTCTCTTAGCAAACACTATGTGCTTTCCTAGTACTCGCACAAGTGATTCCTTCCTGTTAGGTTGCACAGGACACTGGAATGCTAACATACCCTTTTTGCTCTATAGGTGTCCCAGGATATCTCAATTCCCCAGTTATACACGCTCCCTGCAAGCACTGTATCATCCGACAGAGAAGGATATTTTCAACTGCAATTCTTTTCCTCCTCTTTTCTTATACGTCCCATCTTTGTTATTAACGCAGTTTCCGCAAAGCCTCAGGAACAGAACTGTATCAGAAAATCAGCCTTTAAAGGGCCTTTCTTCCTCGTATGCTAAATTAAGCTGTTTACATGTTCCTCTATAGTCCCCAATTTTTGCAAAGACAACAGGTGCTGTGTAACAGCCTGGATTAATCTTGTCTACATTACCACCGTACACATCCTTCCCACCAACTTTCCAAAATCCTTGGAATCTATCCACACCTTTCCTGCTATCTATCAGAGCATCGAGAGGCCAGTAGATAACTGATGATGCCAGTCCCTGACACTACCTGTTTGATTTTCAAAGCAAGTGCCTTCACACTTTCTCTCTCCTGGTCCTCCTGCTGTGGAAAAGCTCCTTATAGACACTTGAGAATAAATCTTTAAATCCTTCTTCAAAATCCTTCTTCAAAAACATCTTCCTTCCTTATGATGCTCACAAACCCCTTCACAACTGACTGTTTCTGTGCTATGACAGCCGTGTGTCCTGCACAATTGAGCCCAAGTTCCTGATTGCAGAGCATCCCTTTCTATGCAGAGCCTCACAAAACTGCATCCTGAGAAATCTCACAAAACCTGAACAGCTTTTTTATTACAGGTCATTGCACGGACTTCCACATCTTAGCTCAAAACCAACTTGCTTCTTACTCTCCACATTAAAGGAAACCTGAAAAATTGTGAACAATATATAATAAACTGTGATTAAACACAATATTAGCAATAGTAATATCTAACTGTAAGGTGGATACTGAATGCAATCTAATAGCGGACTGTAGAATAGAAAACACATAAGAAGAGTTTTTAAAAATTCAGAGGCATTTGTTTTGCAACTCTTGCAATTTATATGCCTTTTTAAAATCTAAACATAAATTATCAATCCGGGTTTAAAAATATGACTAAAAATGAAATCATACTTCAACTCTCCAGCCAGTACAGATTCCTCCATTATAAATAAGCCCTTGATTTTTACATGTCGTTCAAACTAATTAAAATCCAACTTTAATTTAAAACAGTTTTTAAATAGTTCATAGTTAAAATAATAATTTCTGTAAATGAGACTGGTGTGTGACAGCAGTATTAACTTACTCATGTCTGCAAGATGTGACAGCAGGGTGAGAAGGAACAGGGTAAAAATAAGAGTTCACAAGTGCTGCTATAAGGCTGAAGGAGACAGTTCTACCTGGGAGTTTGTCTGCATGGCAATAGGAAAAAAAAGGAGCACAAAACAGAAGAATTCCTAAATAGGGGTACTCCTCACATATACTGATGAAATACTGTTTGTAAAAGCAAAATAAATTAAAAAGCCTAGACTCAAATTTAAATACACTTTTCTTAATATTGCCTCGGCTGACAAGAAAAGGCTATGGAGTAGAAATCTTGTCTCAATAAGAACTTACTCACACAGGAAGTCAAACTAGTACGAGTTTGGCTGTAATACTGAAAAAACTCAGTACTTTTTTGATTATCAAAAACGTTTCCATTATGCTGGCTGACAAGCTCAGAAACGTAATGTTGTCCATGACTAGAAACCGTCACTTACTGTAAGAATTAAAAGCATAAAAAGAAGTCATTGTCTTCTAAACTTATCATTCTATGCATGCATGTATTTCCTTTCTGTTACTTTCAAACTCAATAGATACATTTTTTTCTTGTTACTCAGTTTCTGCAATGCTATCAGATTTGTCTCCCCAAATTCTTTCAGGCTGCCAGCATAAATCCTGTGCCAGCCAACTCTCTTGATCACACCTCCCCTGCCATTCGAACTTCTCCCTACATCTTCCTGAATTTACAGCCCTAGCTCTTATATTTAGTATTGGTTTTGAACTTGTCCTTCCTCTTTCTCATGTTACTTTGCTTTCCCTTTTTTAGCTCCTTTTGAAGCTCATCACCATTCATGACAATTTTTCAGTACCGCACTTCCCTTCTTATAACTCTATCAAACTTGCTTTTCCTTCATTTCTCTGACTCATTCACTGTATATCACATGCTAAACTGATTCCTCTCTTATTACTAGCCCTAATTATGGGATGCCTCCACTATTCCTTTTCTATATTACATTCTCACCAAACACCAGCTCCTGAGTCACTGGCAAAAGATTTTGGGAGCAGACGGAGCGAGTGACGGCCTCCCCTCCATGCGTGGGTCATCAGTCTGGCAGGAAGGGCAGGTTTCGCCGACCTCTTCACGGGATATTGTAGTACCTGCTCCCCTAGCTGCACCCACCGGTACCTCGGAATATTTTGTCTGGAGAGTGCTACTGCAGCGCACTTTCCTCAAGTGCCAGTGACCTCCTTAAGTCACCTCACTACAAAGTGAAAATACGCCATCCAAAGTGGAACAGCATAACTCATCAAAACTAAACCTTGTAATTGCACCTCACGCTTCAACGGGGATCTTCTTTATGAGTACACATCACAGCAAAATATTTAATTTTGATTTGATACTACTCTGTAGTTATTTACAATCAGATGAAACTTCATCCCCTTCTCAGCCGATCACTTGCTATTTTGGGCAGTTCCTGCAGATTAAATTGACATTTCAAACTATTATCAATCCCTATCATGATTGCTCCCCTTTGTTTTTGCCTTCTGCCATGCAATATACAGTCCCATGATAATGATTTCTTGCTTCATGAGTTTCTCTTCTCCACCAACCTCACCAGCACATACTCTTGTCCAAGGAACTTTAGTTTTGACAGTAGACAAAGCTCGTCTCTACGAAATATAGGGCAGTTGTCATCTGCCCTTGTTTCTCAAGTTCATGACAGACTCCTGTGACGAGCAATGAGGAATCTCATCTTGTTATATAAAATACTACATGCAAAAGAACCCAAGAACAGGACAGACAACTCCCTGAGGAAGTTATGGATTGCAATCAGTAAACAGATGGATCATTAACTGGTCAACCGTTTCATTGTTTGCATGACAGGAGAATGAGACATGCCTACTGCAAAGCTGGGTAACAAAACTGAAAAAAAGAGAACACCCAACTTGCTGGCAGAGGAAAAAAACCTCTTTTGCAGAGTCACTAACTCAAAATGGAATAATTAAAACTCCCACTTCAGAAGCGACCGCTTTGAAGTTGAACTGCAGATCTCCATTTGCATATTAGGAACGCTTGTGTCGATTTCCATGCTCCATCTGGGCAAGAGATTGCAGATGAGGATGACAAGGCTCTGAATTAGGACAAATCAGATGGATGCGGACTCATGAAATCCTGTAGAGGTAATTATGAGTCTCTCCAGATGATGTAATTAGTATATTAGCATGGTTTCCTCCTCTAGCAGTAAATACATTTTAACAATATGTAACATCTTTATGTCTGCTATTTAATATATCAGCCCTGCTAAAAGTCCTTTCTGCCTTTCTGTTTGGTCTGTCGGCACCATAGTAAGTCCTTACTTTGTGGCAGAGAACTAGATGCACAAAAAGCCTAAGTTGTAGCAAAGATGCAAATTGTAGCACTTTAGATTTAGAGATGCTGCTACCTAATGCAATTCCCTCCCAAAATTAGACAGTTAGACTTTTTATAAAATGGATGGAGAAAGCTAAGTGTCAGAACTCGCAAAAGCCATCTATCTAAGCAATGATTGCCTAAGTGACAGGGAGTCCTATTCCTCTGATGGCCGTGGGTGCCTCCACCACAAACCCTTTCCTTGAGTTAGTTGCTTAAGCCAGGCAAATCCTTCCTCATAAACACTGATGAGAGAAATCCGCATACTATCAGATTTAATATCTCAGTGGTTAAGAGAGTCATCAGTAAGGTGAGTGACCCGTTTTCAAATCTCTGCTCATCCCATATTAGTTGGCCTAGCCCATAGGCTATTGGGTATTCAGGGGTAAGACATCTCCATCTCTCCTGTTTGAAGTTGTTCCACTTTGTATAACTAATTAAAAGATAATTGGAGCAAGTACTTGAACCTGACTCTCCCACATCCCAGGCTATTGCCTAACCCTTCAGCTGTGGATTCAGTCTCTCATTTTGTTTCTGCAAAGTTCTTAAATCATGTAGGCACTTTTGAAAATAGTATTATCTGTATTTTACATACAATCATTCACAGAGCAGAAAGTCACATTCATTTCAGAATTAACCCTACAAATACCTTCAATTCTTCTCATATATAGTGAAAGCTAGGCGTTTTGTTTCTTTGTGTGTTGGGGGGGGTGTCTTGTTCAAACCCTTTGTCACAATACAACCCATTTGTGCAAGTACAAAACCAACTTTTTCTGTGGTTCTTAGTTTTGATTCCTTGCTTGGAGAAGGCAACAAGAAGCCCCAAACAGTATTCACAGATAGCAGAATAAAGGGATATTGGTCTTTCACAATGACTGATCATCATTCTTTGAATTCTAAAAATATGGTATGGGCTTCAGAAAGCACATGATGTGATGAACAGCTCTCTGCCCTCAAGAGCTCGCAAAGTAAACGATGGACCTGGCACACAAGCAAAGACGCCATAAAAACCACACATCAGGAGAAACACAGATTACAGATCCAGGATAATGAAGCACAAGTGAAAGCTTGTAAGGTATTTCAAAATAAGGACAGCCTGGTATAACAGGCATTTGTTCAAGGACTATAAGGGCATCGTGAGCTGATAAAAGAAAGATAACAGACTAGGGAAGAAGTAGTTCACGAAGCAGTACACATGACAAAGTAATTCAAGGAAGGCTGTTCAACTGGTCTACACGAGCAATAAATGTTTATATTTATTTTACAGTTATACCAGTATAAAACTTGCAGATCCTTCCATTTCATTTCAGTTGACATGTCCTATATCAGAGTTTAACAAAATAAAACAAAATCAAATAAAACTCCACCAAAAAACCCACAAGAAAT
>VYZM01008651.1:348156-364466 GCA_013398915.1 Dromas ardeola | reverse complement strand
AAAAAACCAAAAAACAACAAAACAGCAACTCATCCCAGAGCTAGAATGCAGGGAACACTGATATAGCTATTTTAGTTCTGTCACTGGGAAAACCTTGCCCATAAACAAAGCCTTTGTTTCAAAATGTGAAGTAACTACAGTCTGAGAAGAGATGAGGGAAAATTTTAGAAATCTTGGGTGAACAGTGGCTTAGGAAAAATTAAGAGTCCAACAACAGTGTTGTGCAATGTTAAATGCAACAACATTACACAGCAAGCAGGGGAAGATCTGATTCAAAAAAACCAAAATTTTGGCTGTGCAAAACCACACTCGCTCATTTATGGTTTCCAGAAATGTTTTTGTGATAGAGCATTCTGTTAGCCTTCAGTTTACAGGAGTTCTTCCCCATAGCAGAGGCTTGTGGTGACATAATACAGGCACAAACGAACCCCCAGAACAAAAGGTTAAAGTTTTTCACAATATTTAATTTCTGTAGAGATTTAAACATTTAAATATGTCATTACAAAGCAAAATGACTCAGTATAGATGTAATTCAGATGTACCAAAATGCATTAGTCATTCAATAAAACAGGCACCGAGGATTTACTAAAAATACTTTACAGAAAAAAATAACAACATCTATTTACTTTACTGAATGGTTGTTGTGGAAAACATATAAAACCAAATCTTGCATAAATCACCTTAATTTGCCTACCCTGAAACTAGGACTGCTAGTCCTAGTCCTAAAGCAGCATGGCTAACTCGCGTCCAGTTTCCGACCCTTGTTTTGAACAGCAGTACAAGAGGAAGCGGTGTGTCACGGGATCACAAGGCAAGCAAAGAGGGCAGGGAACTAACTAATGAAGCGTCAGCGTGAGGAGCTCCCTGCCAGGTGGGAGTCTCACCAGGGACAGAGTTAACTTGCATCAGCTTCCTACTCATCTAGAGACGAGATGGTGTTCCTTAGGGAACACCAGCAACAAGAAGCCCCACCATCAGGACACAAAACCAGAAGAAAAGCAGTTAATAGGGCACTTGGACTGCAGGGAGCGTAAAGAAATCCCAGAGATGTCACCAACAGAAACTGCTCCCAAATGGCGGTAACAGAGGATGGGCCACCAGTACAGCCTTTCTGGTCCTTTGGCAACCTCAGCCTCCATGGAAGTGCTGAGGGTACATTCTGCCATCCAGGACTTGGATTGCTCAGACGCCCAGTGCCCCTCCCTGGGGCAGGGAGCCGGGGAGGTGTGTTCTGATCAAGTCACGGCTGTGCTCAGTGAGGAGCTGCCGAGAGAGGTCAGCGGGCTTCACTGCATCAGGGGTGCTGCACGGGAGACCAGTAGGATCTTTGAAGAAATTTCTCCAAGACACAAGATTAAGCCCCGTTAGGGTAAGAAGAAAGGTATTGCTGAAGGACCAGGAAAAGGATACAAACTTGCAGAGGGTGGAAGCTGGAAGCCTGTGACTTCAGGTAACAGGAATAAAGTTCTGCTTTTTCCTCCAGCTGTGCCGAGCTAAGAGTTTCAGGAACAGTAGGGGCTGTTTTGGGAGAAAATTCTGAGTGGGTATCTCAAGTCTTTGGATTAGTACCAGTACTAAAGATACCGTCAGTGTTAGTGGCTGATGATGCTCCCCTGTGTGAAACAGAAGAATCCACCCCTATTTACCCAGGTGGGTCTGTTGCTTACCCAGAATCTAGATCACTGATGTTGCAGAGAAATTGCCAAGACTTACCCAGCCTTCCAAATTCGTCCTCTTGCTGCTAACACTTGTGAGACAGAAATAACATAGCCAAGGGAAACCTCGAGCAGCTCAAATGGAACAGGGAGCTCAGAGCAAACATGACAAAGCAGAAATCCCAGCGGTGCTCTCTTCAATTCTACTAGTCAATGGAGAGGCCTGGCCAGCAGATGTAACCAGCATGGTTGTACAGCTGCTGCCACCAGCAAGACTTTGGTTTCTTTGATTACAATGCCCCATTCAATGAAGGCGGAGTGCTACGAAGGTATGGAAGCCACCTGACAAAGAGAAAAACATCTCTGTGAAGAGACTTACTAATCTCGTGAGGACGGCTTTAAACTAAATTCACTGAGGAACGGGTACTTAGGCCCAGAGGTACGGGAAGGGAGGAGAAACTATGTGTGAGAAAAGGCCACAAGGGAAAGTTACACATTTCTATTTGGAGGGAGGGCATTCAGAGCCTTACCTCGGATGTCTGGATACTAACGCACAGAGCTTGGCCACCAAACAAGAAGAACTGGAAGTCTATGCACAGTCAGAGAGTTCTGATGTGATCAGGATCACAAAGAACAAATGGGATGGTATTGATGACTGAACAGTGTTGTGGTGGAGGCTGTTCAAGGGCAGCTGCACTGTCTTACAAAGGACCTCCTTCTCTGTGCAGAGGACCACTGATGGGAATCTTCTGGGCAAAAGCAAAGGCAAAAGCAACACTGGACACACAGCAGTGGCGGCCCGTTACACACCACCTGCCCAAGGGGATGCAGGGGATAAGGCTGTCTACAAACAACTACCAAAAGCAACCCAATTACCGGCCTTGGTCCTCATTAAGGATTTCAACCATGTGGGCACCATGACATTATGCAAGCAATCCAGGATATTTCTAGACTGCATTGGTGATAACTTTTTAATGCAAATGTTAGACAGACCAAACAAAGGTAATACTCTACATGACCTCTGCACACAAACAGGGAAGAACAAGTGGCAAATGTGGTCACAGATAGGAGCTTGGGAGAAGTGACCACAAGCTGATTGCATTCAGGATCCAGAAGAAGACTGGGAAGGTAAGAAGAAGGACTCAGGATTTTATGCAACTGGACTTTGGGTTGTTCAGGAAATGGCTCAGCAGAATCTCCCAGGAAGTTGATGCAGAAGGTGCCTTGTAAAGCTGGCAAATTTTTATAGGAAACTTACTGAGAGCTCAGGAAAAAATAATCCTGTTGTACAAGAAGACTGGAAATTGCAGTAGAAGACCCACTTGAGTAAGCAAAAAGCTGCTTAATGAACTGTAAAGCAAAAAGACAGCATATAGGAAAAAAGAACCGGCAACAAAAAAGGAGTAGAAAAGCACCACTTTGGCACTTAGGAACAAAATTAGGAAAACCAAAGTACGTTTAGAATTAAAATGAGAGATATAAAGAGCAGCAAGAGGGAATTGTGTAAGTTCAGAGGAAATGTGGGGATGTTACTGAATGGGGGAGACAACCTAGTGGTTGTTCAGATGGAAAAGGCTGAAGTACTCACTACATTTTTGCCTCAGTCTTCACAAGCAAAGATTACTCCTAGATTTCCAGATGTACCAGGATGGTTTGGGAAGGAACAGGTTAGGGACAACAAGTTAGGAATGAGTTAGAGCAGCTGGATGTATCCAAATCTATGAGGACAGACAAGATTAATCTGAAAGTGATGTAAGAGTTGGATGATGTCACTCCAAGAGTCCTGCCTGTCATCTCCAAAAAAAATACGATCACTGGGGCAGGTCCCTCAAAACTCAAAAAAGGCTAGCACTATGCCTGTCTTTAAAACAGGTATGAGAAAAAGAACTCGGGCAGCTATAGGCTGGTTAGCCTCACCTCAGCCCCTGGAAAGATTATATACCACATCCTTTTGGAATCCACCTCTAAACATTTAGCTAACAAAAAGGTAATCAGCAACAATCAACATGGACTTACAAAGGCCAGTTCATGCTTAATCAAACTGATTGCTTTATGTGATGAAATGACCTGAAATGCAGATGTGGGGAGAGTGGTGGATGTAATCACATGGTCTGGTAGGTAGATTGAAAATTACCAGGACAGCTGGGCTCAGAGGGTAACACTCACAGTAAACATTATTTTGATATGCCAGCACCAAGCAGAGTATTATAGTGGTGGACAGTAGGGTTGAAAATGTTTCACGTCCTCACCAATGACCTGGATGACGAAACACAATCCACTCTCAGCAATCTTCTAGACAATACTCACCTAGTGGCGACTGACATATCAAACAGTAGAACTTCAACTAAGAAGGACCTTGAGAAAATTCAAGACTGGATCAACACAAATGTCAAATTCAACAGGAAGAAAAGTTCTGCAGCTTTCCTAGGGACAGAGCAACCCCATGCATCAGTGCATGCTAGGAACTGACTGGTTTTGTAGCAGCTCTGCTGAAAAGGATGGGGAGGTTATGGTAGATGCTAAGTTAAATGTGAGGAAATGATCTCACTGCTAATAAGGCAAATTGGATACCGCCTACTTTAGGAGAAGCGTGGCCAGCAGGACAAAGGAAGTTACTCTCCCCCCATATGAAGCATTGACTAGGCAATAGCTGAAATTCTGCATCCCGTATCAGACTCCTCAGTTCAAACGTTATGTGGAGAAAGTGGAGTCCGGGGAGGGGCCATGGGCTCATGACTGACAGAAGTTGATGCAGCAAGGCTTTTCTAGGCTGATAAACAGGAGGCTGAGAGAGGCAAAAACTACTTGAAGAAGAGTCACAAAAATGATGGAGCCAATCTTTCCTCAAGTAAATGAAAGTGCATGTAAAATCAAGATTGTTTTTCTGACAGTGCTATCAACTTAGTGCTTTCTTTTTTAAAAAACAAGACATGCTCTTACTCAGTATCTCCTGTAATAAGCAGCCCATAGTCACAACTTAGACGACCATATATATAATCCCAGATGGACCACCTTTCTAGTTTATAACACTGTTGATGGGGATATAAAAGGCATTTTTATGTTCACCAATCCAGGAATCTCAAGGACTGATCTTAAAACTTTCAGATTCTGATCTATTAAAATAAGTAAAAAAACTACACTGTGTGTTACCTAACCATTCAGGAAAACATTTCATCCCATTTGGTGTGGTTCAGATCAGAGCAGGTACTTAAGTTGGAATTTCATCAAATTTATAAGAAGGGGTCCCAACCTGTAGTTCACCTCCTCCCATCAATATTACAAGAAAGATTTGTTATTTAGAACAAGCTACTCAGTTTTTCTTGGGCATTAAGGGAGAAAACTGGCTGCAAGACAAGGATCTAGCTGAAGATTCCTCCCTTCTTTGGTCCAAGCGGGCGTAGCTCTGCTAACTTCAAGCAGGATTTTATCTGCTGCTACCTAATTATTAAATGGTTTGTGTGGTTTTATATGATACCGATTTGAAGTGAGCTTTGAGATTAAGAATTTTTCAATTATGTAACAATGCCCAGAGCAGGAGCTGTTCGTCTACTTATTTTTTAAATCATCAAATATAAGAGTAAGAACACAAGAGTTAAATTATTAGATACCCTGAAGGCTTTCCAAATATTAAAATTATGGAGGCAAAAGGTACTTTTTAGATAGAACTATGTTCCAAAATAGGTTTGAAACAGGGCGTAAATGTTATTTGTCTAAAGCTACATAGTCAGTCAACATAAATTTCAGGATGCAGTAGTGTTTGTGGACTCCATATTTTCTATGTAGTTTGTTTTCTGCTGCATAAAGACGCGAGTACTGCATCAGACCAAAGATCCACCCAGAGTATACTCTTTCTCTGACAGTGGCAGAAGCAAAAAGATGGAGTAGTATAACAAGACCGCCAAGTAGAAAGATCGTCTCTGTTTCCCACCACATACTTTCCCTACTTCTAGCAACTTGCAGTTTAGGGATTTCCCAAGACAGTGACTATATTTAAATCTTTACATCTAATAGCTGTCAATGCATTTTTCTTCCATTTGTCTAGCAGCTTTTTGAACCCATTAATGCTCCTGGACACCTTAACATCCTGTGGCAATTAATTCCACAATTTAATTATTCACTGTGTAAAAAGTTACTTCCTTTTGTTGGTTTAAAACCTGCTGCTGCATAATTTTATTAAATGGCTCTTTGTTTTTATGTGACACATTGTGAACAAGCACTTCTGTTCCATCCATGACTGTACACACTATTATAGTCACCTCCTATCTGAATTAACTGGCAGTTTCTTCTTGAAGAGAAGTAAAGCCACACCTGTCATCCTCTAAAGGTGCTTTTTGCTTTAAATGGATTTTCTCCTTACCATAAACCACTGTCCTTCTGTTAAAAATTTAACAGATAAGTACATACTGAAAAGAACTAGTCTAAGAAGGGACTAATATAAGGAGTTTGGGTTTGAGTTTTGTGGGGTTTCGAAATGGCTGAGTGTAAACTCACTTTGAGCTGGAATACACGTTACAACTATAGTTATCTATGCTGTGCATATAAACCTGGTTGATGGGATTCCTCCACATATATGTTTCTATGCCTGAGTGATGAAGGAGGCCAGGCATATGCAAACCTAACTGGTAGATTAAGGAGGATAACTAGCTATACCCAGGCCTAATTAGCTCGTAGAGGGTTAGTAGAGACATACGTCATTATAATTGATGGGGCAGCTCTGTGCAAATCCAATGGATGGGCCAGATTCTCTTAAGACACTGTTCAACAGAATCTCCACTGTTCTGTCAGATTTTATCTGCCAAGAGACACAACGCAGTGCTGTGGATGGGAGAAAAGGCAATGCTTCTGCGAGTCTTCTCCAAGTGCCTGCCACCAACTAACAAGAGCCAGCTCTGGTTTTGGTCAAAAGAAGACGAGAAAGGGATTCTAAATAAGAGGGGAAGCAAGGGGAGAGGAAGAGGAGCTGCCCACCAAACAGAACATAACCAACGTGACTCAGGGGAGAAGAGGCGGTGATGAGGGCTGTGGCTGCAGCAGTTAGTGGAATTCAGCAGACAGCAGTGGGGGAAGGCGGGGTTTTTTTGCGGGGAGTAAGGGTGTACAGTGGGGTTTTTAATAGCGAAGTCCAGAAACGCCCTGTTTCAATAGACAGTTTTACTGAACTGGAACAAACTGCCTCTAGTACAGCCCAGCCTTTGCCTGTATCCCTTGATCACCTCCAACTAAGCATAAAAATATCCATGAAGAAACATTTCATCTACAGCCCACACTTCATCATTACAACAATTATCACACACCACAAAACCACACCCCGTAAGTCTTCCCTACTAGAGTTGCCATCTTCTCAGGAACCCTTGTAAACTCACCACTGCGCCCAAGCCCTTACTATCCTCTCCTCTCCCCACACAACAGACTGCTGGGGAAAAAATAGCATCGTAACAGCTTTGAACAGAGGACGAGTATCTATTTGAAAAAAAAACACTGTGAATTGTTCACACAGAAGCAGTGGCAATGCAGTAAGGCACAAATATTTAAAAAGAGCCGTAAGAGTTAGGAGTAGCAATCTCACTGAGCTTTTCATTTCTCTGTTTTTTGTGGAATTTATCAGGCGTAGTATGTGTGAGTACAGGTTAACGTGGAAACTTTACAAGGTAGTTTCGAGTGTATCTCATGTACACACTTTCTTAAGTCTTTTAAAATATTTTATATTTACTGTCAAAATAACACACAAGTCTAAGGATAAATGAAATACTTCAGCTAGTTAAATCAGCTTACTCAAGCTAGGCACTTAGCTCAGTTAAATAAGACGAGAGCCCAGAAATTAGTCCAACCTGCCAACCCTTATTATCAAGCACAGTGTTTGTAACTCACAGTAGGTTATCACCAATGGGGCCATGTTTGGGAGATACTGTGACATCTGGTATTGATTTCTGGCAGGATTTAGGTCTTTCTTTGAAACCTCTACCTCAAGTTGGAAAGATAATAAAATAGAGATGTACTGTTAAGCAGATTTTTGGCTCATTTTAGTAGGCATTAAAATAAGCATAGTTACATACTGCAGCAAATCACAAACACAAAGAAGTCATGCTGCTTCTTTTAAATCAAAGCACTACCTCCCATCAACAGGAGCAATCTGAAAGGTGAGAAAGACAATTCAACATTTGCAGAACAGGTTGAGTGCATGTGTTAAAAATCATGAGAAACCCATATATAATTTAACGAAATAAACATCAAAAAGCTGCACTTAAAACTCCCAACATCAAAATATAAAAGAAAGAAATGCTCCACAAACCTTCAGTTCTTTCCATTTTAACAAAGGCCCTAAACACACAGTTCTGTAAAAGTTAAAACATCCCGAACAATCCATATTATGAAGTCACAAGAATTTGGTTCATTCTAAACTACGTGTGTAACATGTTGCATGCACACTCCTGCTTACGCCCAGTATTGGAAAGCTCACCGAGAAAAAGTCCCCAAACATACAGTTTATGAGGAAGCTAGGAATGAGAGTAGCAACTTCTACTAACTCCTTCTTAACTGAAATTCTTTAACGAAAACAAATTCATGGTAGTAGCAGCCACAAAAAAATTGCGATCTAGTTAATGCTGTAAGCAACATTTTATCTGTGATTCATTATAAAGCTGTTAAGAATTTTGCAAAGGAAAAATCTGCGTAATTTAATATTTTTATTGATAAGGTCAGTTAAAAAACATACTCGGAGAAAGAGTAAATGTTTTTAAATGAGTGACCTAACATTTAAACTTTTTAGGGAGGCATATTAAAATACCCATCATACACATATAATCTCTGGAAACAATTACAGTAATTAAAACAACACTGAACACTTGGAGAGAGACATTTTACGGAAGGCATTTCAGAACTGTCTCCCCAAAGACACTGATCAACTTGGGTGTGTTCAATTAACAGGAGAAATTAATTTCAAGGCAAAACCCCTGGTGCTGAGAATCATCCAGCCTTTAGCACTTCCCCACCACCACCCGGCCCCAGCATTTAAATCCTTGGACTGTCAGCAGTAGCTTTCTAGATGAGATAGTTAATTTGAAAGACTGTTTTCACTACTGATTGACTGAAACTACAACTCCAGTGTTTCCAGTAATAAGTTTCATCAACAACAACAAAAAAAAAAAATCTATGATTTGAGATGAAGATGGCCTTTTAATGTGCACTGGCTATCTACCTCAACACCTACCAATTCCATTACATTTCATAATTTTATCTTCTTCCTCTAGGCTAAGCTAAGCCAGAGTTAACTCATGTTGACTCTCAAATGCAGACATTGCTGAGAAAAGCAGTGATCCAAACCACAGAGACTTTCAGTTGCTCTCTGCTGTGACCTTCTGGAATTCCAGAAACAATTCAGACTACCAATTACAATCCTTAGTATTAAAATAAAATCATTAAAAAAATGAATTTTAATAGCTTTGAAATCGTCAGGTAGAAGAAAAAGAAATCTCTTTACAGACAGAGATATGGGATGCTCTCCACATGACTGAGACCGTGGTTGAACCAGATAGTAAATTCAGTTTCAGTATGTCTAGTATGAGATCAAAATCACCACAGCTGCATGACGCACTGATTAAGTGCAACCCACTCTGCCAATTCTAATTTTGCACAGAGTTATGCTCCATCAGGTAGCGTCTGTCCTTCTGCACCCGGCTTACAGCCAGTATAAACATGATACCATGTGATCTGGCTTATTTGGTGAGAATGTGTTACCAGGTGATGTGGTTCTGCACAAAAGTGGTATTAATGAACATGGGACCATGGCCCAAGGCAGAGAGTGAAACAATTTGTCAAGGTCAACCACACAGGCTGCTAGTAGACCTGAAAATAGTATCCAGTCCTCCTTAATCCCAGGCTAGTTTGCAACCTACTGGGCAGCACTGCCGCCCAACGTTAACAAACACAGTTTTCAAATTACGATGGAGTTCTGAGGATTTCTTTGGCACAGTTGTTCTAAATACTTTCCCTGCTGCCACCCTGCCTACTGAGCTCCCAGTTTCATGTGAAGGTCCTAGGTCTAAAACATTTCTTTTCACCCAAATCCTCACTCTGTTAACCAGCTGTGGCCCCTGCTGCCCCAGCCCTAGCCACGCAAGCCAAGGGCCATTTCAGCAACTGCAGTGTTGACACTGCAAATATTTAGGAAAATGTTTAGCTTGACAAATATAAGTAACGTCCGTGAAGTCAAATAAACCTCTGTTTGTGTGCAAGGGTTTCCAGGGCTTAGTCTCTAAAAAGCGGGACATGTTTTAATGCTTGCTATGAGACACTCAGACACACTACTGCAGATGTGCAATATAACCCACATAAAATCAAACACTACTCCTACTTCTTTATATACTGCTCACTTAAAAAATATTTTTATTGCAGCTCATCAAATGTGGACTCTAACATATTATTGTAGTAAACGATACACACAGTTTACTAATTCTGGGAAAATAAAAAAGCGGCTTCCATCAAATGCGTAGCCCGACACATACAGAGACAGACAGAAAAAATGTAAATATTAGAAAGTAAATATTAGAAATGTGTTGAAATGCATCCTTGTCCCAGTTTCTGCAGGAAATGGAGTACATGCCCACAACAGTTCAATATTGTTTGAATTACTGTTTGGAGATGGCCGTAGGACAGAGCAATCATTATGCTATTGATTATAAACTATATCAAAGAAATTGCACTGAAGAAACTTTAAAAGTTAAAGAACTTGATATCTAGTAAATGCCAGAATTAAGTTTGCTTGTAAAAGTTTTATTAAGCCCTATGGCATTATACATATGCAGAGGCATAACTATAGAGTCACATATTATTTTCCTCTACTATTCTGCCTGAGTCATTATAAAGATTTGATCCAACGTCCATATTTTACTTATTCTGTAAGATGAATTATTGGTCTACATGCTTCATTAGTAGATAGCAAGTAAACAAGCAGTAAAGAGCAATACCAGGTAGCATTCAAGGTATCAAAATAATGGCCAAGGTGACATCTATTGTTAACAAAAACTTGAAAGATGAAGTAAGCTCTCCAGAAATCTATTTAACGTTTGATGGGAGAAGACACTGCATGGGTACAATCTCTTTCACCAGGGGATTAACTTGTTGATGCTGATGGTGCACTTCAATACACTGTAAGTGAACTTCACAACACATTCACCAGCTTCTACAAATATAGAGTCAGAATAAATGCAGTGAAAGACTACAGGAGCTCTTTTATTTTTCCTACCATCCCAAGAAAAGGTATACCCACCTCACTTAAACCTATTTTCATAGTAGCAGACTTTACAAGCACCTTCCTGAGCTGTTTCTGTGTAGCAGAGGACTTTTTTGATTAAAAAGGTCTCAAAATTTTCATGGCTAGCGTACAAGATTTCAGAATCTAGAAACACTGATGCTCCGCACGTAACAGAGAAAATGCTCTGAACTCAGCTGGAACAGTAAAGGTCACAGCTGCAGATATGGATATTATCAGTGGATTTTGCCCTAAAACATGCTGTCATGACAGTGCAGCAAGAAGAAAAAGAGCAAAGTGCTTATTAAGAAAGCATCAGCACCAAACAAGGCTGTTTGTTCCATGAAACTAGGAAGTTCCATGTCAAAAACTGTTTCACTGACAACACTGCAATGGGTATCACAGTGCCAGTCATCACTGGCAGACAGTCCTGAATCAATTAAAACACATTAATCCCATGGGATTTATAGTCTGCCTGTTACTTAGCCCTACAGAAAACTAAATGACAATCTGATTTTGAAGCACAGCCCTGTCTCCAACAGGCAGCAGAGGTCGTCGATGACACTGACACTGCCTGCCACACAGACTGGACTTGGTTCTGCTGCCATAGCTGTGCCACCAAGGAGGATGGGAACTGGGTGGAAACACATCCCCCGGTTTACCTCGCTATTCCTTCAAACCCAACCTGCAGGTGCAGCTACCACTACAGAAAGTGTTTTGTTGGTTTAGTTTGCTTGTCGAAAGAGGTGACTTGGATGTATCAGCAGAACCTTCTCCAATAGGACACACGGACAACACAGCTATGCTTGACAGAGCCACGTAACACAGATGCTATCTTTAAGTGCCTTCTGTTTTTTTGAGATCGAGGAAGACTTCCCATGTCACTAGAGCCTCATATTATGAGTTTTAACTGAAGAAACTGGAATTCTTCTAAACAGTTTGCAAGTCAAACATAGCCCATGGACTTTCCTGTACAGCAGTTTTAAACAGGATCCCTCCCTTTCCTGCAGATGCTCCTTAGACCATTCACAAGCTGCACACTTGGAATGAATATGACCTACATCACTGAAGGGAATTACTCCTCTGCAGGATGAAAACCTACACACTTGGCCATGAAGATAACAGACTCCAGTACTAAATAATCTGTTCTAAATTACTGACAAAGTGAACAAACACCCCCTCCTATCTCCTGCCCAATGAACTTACTAGTCTAAGGGGAACTATTATCAAAAATACAAAGAAATGTAAGAGTAGTTCCTGTATATTCTGTAGAGAAAAAAACGCTTTTGTGCAAGGAACATGGTGCACTCCTCATCTTTGCCAAAGGAAGACTGAACACTTGACAAGGTGTGAAGTCACACAGGCACAAACGACCAATGCATCCAGACTTCAACCCTTATGCAAGACACATACCTACATCAGTTGTATGTAGTTTTATAGATAAAACCCAACAAAGAACATGTTTAATTTCACTTCCTGTGTTCAAACTATAATTACGTTTGATCCAATTCACAGTTATAATTGCTCAAATCAGTTTCCATGCAGGAGAACAGGAAAACAAAGATGTCATCAGCCACTGACATGGTGATAGAAATGACTCACCTAGAACATGGGAAAGCTGTAGCAGAAGTAGGGATAAAACCCAAGCACCAACGCAACTTCTAATATTTCCATCTTTTTCTTACAGCTCAACACCACTTCCTTCCCAGCACTCTTTCAAACAGTCTGTTCCCCATCTCTCCTTACGACCTCATGACCTCCCAAGCCTTTACCTTTCCGTCTGCCTCTTCCCACTCTCAGTCCTTCCTTAACATGGCTCTTAAAATTTTTCTTAAACACGTCTCCTGTGTTTTTCGTCCACCTCACGAAAGATTTTATCCTCCCTCAGAGTGCTCAGGCTTAGCAACAAGGCAGACACAATTCAAGCAAGACAGACTGATGTTTGGCAGAGCAGTAACTTTAAGAGGAAATACTAAGCAATCTTTGCCAGAGATGTCACTACCACATTCAACACTTTCCTCTCATCTGCAAAAGAAACAAAATAGCCCAGGTTCTCTTTCCCTGCAGGAGAAGAAAAGAGAGGTGGGAGTAATGCAACATTAGAAAGCTGGATATGTCTTCCTTGTTTTCTAGGTAGATCTACAACACATTGTGATTCATTTTATTTAGAGAAGTCTGAGGACTTCTTCAGAAAATTTACCACAGCTTTTACAGTCCTGAACAAGCCAAATGCTTGAAAAGCTGAGATAGTGATCAGAGTCCACCGCCAGCACCCCTGCTCATCTAGAGAGCAGAGCAGAGAGAGAGAGCAGGCACAATGTGCTGACACTCCGGACACTTGAGAGCTCTCCCAGAGTAGGGGACACTTGAGCTGGCTAAGTCAGCCTGGATCCCAATCACTTGGGTCAAGAGTATAAAGAAGTCTGCAGGAAATACTCCAGCTCCATCAGTCTTTTGTTGTTATACTAAAAGTAAGAGTGCTGCCTGGACTTTGCATGGAAAGGACCCGAATATTGCCTAATTTATTTTAAAAATACCCATTAAAAACGAAAAAAAGAAGTAGCTGTAGGAGTCCAGTCATTACACAGGTACAAGAAAATCCAGTGGCACAGGGAGTTTCCACAGACAAAGGGTTTCCCACAGCCTATTGTTGGAAACACTGTGATTCAACTGCTCATTTCTTGCTCAACAGGCTGCTGATTCAAACAGAAGAGGATGCTGATACGTTTCACCTTCTGCATTCCACCTACTGCAGCCTAAATGAACAAAAAACTTGGCTTTTAAAAACATGTGATTATCTCTCATGCTAGTTCCTAGTTATTTACATTACATACTTTTGTTGTACAATATCATCTTTTTGTCAATGTCATTTAAAGGTATACATAATAAAATAGTAAAACAGGAATTTTAACTGTCGCTGTCTCCTTATCTTGCTACCTTCCAGTTGGACATTTCACTGCAAGCAGGTGGTTAGAAGGTGAAACACAGAATATAACATACTTTCAGATTCACTGCTGTATGAAGAAACTACAGGCCACAAAAAAATGACAACATACAAATGCACAAAATAATCAGATAAAATGTATTTTGCAGCCTGAGACAAATACTGTTAACGCTGTACATGAAAAACAGCCTGCTTGTGAAAATGAATGACCTGCTGCCGCTCTCCAGAGAAAGCCCTCAGGTAAGGAATTCAGACGGAACCAGGAAGCAAGCCAGTGGAGGCTATTTTAAACCCAAGCCTTTCTACAGCCACCTCCAGATGCAGTCCTAAATTCAGCAACAGTATCTGTTTCCCAGAATCAGATTTTAAACTGCCTGACAGGTAACTGGAGATACGCTGGGCAGTTCTAGAGGCATGGCATGTATCTATACTTCAAAACAAAGCACTAGCTGTTATTTTTTAGGGACCAGATTGTACCTCTGTTTCTACTGCAGAAGATTATATAAATTTCTTTCTCCTACCCAGAAAGGTTTGTTCAGGATACTGTCAGTGGAAAGTACAGAAAATTCCCTAGAGCGAGGTAGGAAACAGAGACAGGAGAAGCATGGCTAGAGGCTAACAGATTAACCATTACTGACTTTATAATCCATGTAGACTCCTAAATGTCTTGGAGCTGCATTTTTAAAACCTTAGGAATGAGAGAAAGGAAAGAAAGGGAAGGTGCTTGTTTTAGCAAAGCAAGGAGGAATCTCTGACAATCAAAAATGAGCTACATTAGGGAAAAAAAGGGAAAAAATGAAAAAAAACCTTCAAGAACTTTATTTTTTTTGCAGACAAGCATAGATATGCACACAACAGATGCTGATGAATCCAATCCTAAAAACCACAAATATATCATTGCCCTACCTCAACCCACAAAAATATCTTCACTTCAGTCAAGCAGTTGAACCTGTGCTTAACTTAAAAGATCATGAGTGAATGCATCTGAAGTAAACAGGATTTGAGTGTTTTGTTGGTGAAGGCATGGGCTTGTTCTCTATATTCCTAAGAATGAAGAAAGTGTTTTGCTGATACACAGGAATAATGAAAGAAGTTACATTGTTGAAAATGACTTCAAATTCCTATTATGACAATAACACATCAATTAGTTAATAGCTTACAATCAAAATATAAACCTACTATATTTCACTCAAGTCTGGATATACATCATTAATCTCTAATGATGTGAGGACTGTGTTATGTTTTACTAGGAAAGCTTTAAAAATCATGAATATTCCAAATAAAAGGAAAAAGTTCTGAACCTTACAGTTTTTGACAAATATAAACTAGGAGGTCTGCAATTATGGTGACATGTGAGTTGAAATGTATATTCAAAGACTGCATGGGGAACAGTGACTGTATTTAATGCTGTCCAAAATATGCTGATGTAAACATAATTTTCAACTTCTCTTAAACATGTAATATTAAATTATTTGGATGAAGATTTTTCAGTTAAGCATCTGACTCAGGATGATTTTAAAAAATTATTTAAGGGAAACCTTTCTACACAATAAAAACTATGCAGGCATTTCTCAGAATAGGATTAGTGGAAAATGCATGCTTTGCTTTACTGTTTTTATTTTAAAAACAGCAAAAAAACATAGCAAGGTAATAGCAAGACAGGTTTAACTGAAAAGCTCTACTACCTTCATGCTTTGAAACACAGATTTCACATCTTGATGTGAAATCAGGGATGTGCTTTTGCCTGTTCTAGAGAAATCCATACAAAACTGACGCCTAGAAGTCTATTTGCAGACACTAAAATAGGGTACTTCGAAAGCTGAGTTCTCCAAGCACGATGTGGCCCAAAAAATTAAGTGATCAAATATAGACAACACTGAAATTGACTCTTTGAATGTCTGGATCTGCCATGGAGCCTACACTTTCAATGCCTTGCTTCCTAATGGCCAGGCTGTGATGATCAGAGAAGAGAAAATTAAGGAGCTGCTGTAGGAGCGCGGTGGGGGACAGCCCGAGAGAACGCGGCAGCGACAGCGCGCTGGAACCGGGGCAACGCGGTTACGGAGCCGAGCGGATTAGGCAGAGCCCGAGAGGCAGGGAGAGCGCACCACGGGGGCTGGCAGGCCGATAACCGTGACAGTACGAGCTAACGGCGGGCCGGGCGGGCACGGCGGTGCGGGCGGGCACGGCGCGGAACGGCACCGCGGCGGGGCCCGTGCGCGGAANGCGGCCCGCAGCGCCGCCGCGTCCCGGCACCGCCCGGCTCCGGCGGGGACGGACGAGGGGTTTGTTGAACGTCGCCTTCTGTCCGCGACGGGCAGGCAGAGAGACCCGAAGTCCTCCCAAGGGCAGTGTCCAAGGCCAGGCTGGATGGGGCTTTGAGCGAGCCTGTCTAGCGGGAGGTGTCCCTGCCCATGGCAGGGGGGTGGAACTAGATGGACTTTAAGGGGCCTTCCAACCCAAA
>VYZM01008651.1:316753-348101 GCA_013398915.1 Dromas ardeola | reverse complement strand
AACCCACGGCATCCTCCACCGAGCCCGGTTTGCTAATGAAAAGGAGCTTACGCAACCTCTGCTGCGTGCGTTTCATCCCAATAGCCCCAGCACCTGCTCTCTATGCCAAGGTTGAACCCCCCCGAACAGGCTGCGATGCAACAGCTCTTGCAAAAAGGAGCGGTCAGATAGCAAACAAGACCCTAGTTAATTGAGCGAGCAATTAACAAGCTCACCCTTTATTAAGCACCAGCAAATCCATGCGGCAGAAAGACACTGGAAGCCAGGCTTCATCGGTTCCCCTCCGCCACCACTTGTTTGTTCCTGAAATTAGCTGCCTCGTTCATTAGGCAGCTTCCACCTTCCACAATACGTGAGGCAGGTATCATCTGGTGTCTTAACTACACACTCCTCACTCATTCCCAAAGCACTATTCGTCCCATGTTCCAACTGCTGCAAGAGTTTGGTGGGGAGGAATGAGAAACTGTGACGCTGGATTTGTGCTGGGGAGAAAAATTAATAGGTGTACTGGCAACTTTAGTACTTTGTACCTGTCAAAGATTAATCTTTCCACCTACATATTGCTTTAATGTAACACTTGTATCTATTAGAAGATAATATTTAAATAAGGATATATTTTCATAACTTTAATAGAAGTGGCATTTTACCTGATTTACCGTTTCTTCAATTGCTGTCATATAATGGTTAAGTTCTCTGTCCATTGCAGCATATTCTAACATGACATTTTCCATACTGTTAACATCCTCTACATCATCTGCAAAACAGAATGTTTTGTACATGAACGATCAGTTGTATTATTTTCAGGCAGCATTTTTTCTTTACAGATATGAAGACAAGCATTAATGCTGTGAATCTCTGAAGCATCTGTAAAGCACAGCAGGTGTTTCCAAGCTCCTCAAACATATGCTTTTTTCCTATTTTGCAACTGTAAACCTTGACGTTTCTTGGGTAACTTGAACAGCCAGCTTACTCAGAAAGACACTTCCCTGGTTTCATATGAACAAGAGAGAGTGTGTGTAATTTCATCAACCAACACCTAGTCATTAGGCAATCAGGATATTTTCTGCAAAAGTTATATTTCATGACTCATCACATTGCCTCAGAAATAGTCAGAAGAAACTTAAATGCCCTCCCAGTACAGTACAGTTCATAGCTATAATTAGACCCCTTATCCCCAATAAACATAGCTACTGCAGAATCAAAACAGAGCCAGCATTTTACAACACAGGAGATAATGGAAGACTGAATACCACTGGTGAATCAAACAGTAAAATTTTAATTGCCACTGAAAATCAATGAATACAGGACACGTGCTTAGTAATTCACATCCACTTTTATTCTCTTCTGCATTCCTCCTAATTTCACTCCTTTCATCTCTAACTACGCCTCTGCTTTCCCATTCTAACATTGCTGTGCACCTGCTCAGCAGGACAAGGACTTTTTGTAGATGCTACAGGGCTGTAGACCCACCGCTGTATCTCCTGACACAGGTGCGTGTACCACACCAAATACCACCAGCTGCGGGAGGACAGCCAGCCACAGGCCCCTAACCCATTTAGGAAATTAAGAAATTAGGAAACATAAGTTTCCACGTCTCCTGTTTATTCCTGCACTGCAGATTCCAGGTATAGAGAAAACAGTTGGAAGCAGCTGGAAGCAGTGAGAGAGCCCCAAAGCCTGCCGTGCAGCATTAGGGGTTGTCATTTCATGGACTATTCTTCTTTACAAGCAGCTTAAGCAGCCAATCTGTGCTGTTATTTTTAGGAACAAAATTGTGGTATAGCTTTTTAAAGTACTTTTTTTGTAAAGAAAGGAAAACGTCTTCTGATCTGGCAAGCTAGTGCACTTCCTAAGTTGCTAACTATATTAGTATTTTACAGCACAAAAATCTGTCTCTGCAGAAAGCTAACATAAAGTATTGTATACGGCCGTCTTAGCTTGAGAGCAAATCCTGAAACTGTTGCTGAAACACGTCACTCAGGGATAGGAGCTTCATAACATATGAAACAGTGATGGATCCAGGAGACAGAAGGAAAAGCACGAAGAGATATTTACACAAAAAAGTTATATAGTAAGCTATACTATTTTGTGAACGTGGCAATTACAGTCATGGTGTTTCCCTTAATTATATATAGGCTTGGTATGTATCGGTTGTTCATTAAGAGGATGAATGGATATTGCAGACAGAATCTTGGCATTCCAGCAACTTTCTTCTGAATAATCAACGTTTCCCTCTGCTCTTTCCCTTCCCTTCCTCCCAATCTCCATATCCTATCTGGTAACTATGGTCATACACTTTTTCCTTCCTGCTATGAGGCATATGAAGTGCCTCCTTCAAGGCTGACACAAATGGCACTCCATGAATCACAGGAAAGGTTTGGGTAGCAAGTAACTGTCATTCTCCTCCCATGGCCAAAATGAATCATATCCATGACATAAAGAAACTACAGTGGCCTAAATCTTTTTTTTTTTCTTTAGGGGAAGAGAAGCGCGTTGTTAAACACCAAGAGAGCTGTATTAATGCCATCTTTCCAAAAAGTTAAAAAAAGCTTTGGATAAAGAATAATAATGTTGCAAGTTAAGAGAGGCATTAAAATAAAGCTCAAACAAAGAGGTGTAACACAGCTCAGGCAAGAGGGACGTTATCTGTGACTACATCCTGCCCTACATTCTTCATGTCCTGACAGTTCCACCCATCCACTGGCCTGTTTTAAGTCTCGGTGATGTCCACTGCTGTTTCCCTGTTGCTGTTCTTTCATGCACATGAAGTATGTTATATATACTGGGAAATCACTGAATGCGTCACTAACGCATGACCATAGCCTGCCCTTGAAGGCATTATGGACATAAAGATAGATCTGAAGGACTGTATACAGGTCAATTGTTGTCCATCCCCTATTTGTGCTCTTTGACAGATACTTGAGTCCATTTTCTATCTGCAGTTCAATCCATAGTCCAAGGTGCTGAGAGCTAAGAGGAAATCTCCCATGTTGTTCCCAGTCACTCATCTCCCCATCTCCTAAACAAGATTTAAAAGAAAACTTGCATTACAGGCTATTCTATATGTCTTTAAAAACCTCTCATTGTCCCACATTACACACTGCAATAACCCACTGTGCATGACTCCTCTGCTCCCACTGCACTCCCCCTTGCCCGATGAGCTAAGAGCACTTCTGCCCCTCCCTGGCAAGGAGCAGATGCAGAGCAGAACTTGGATGCACATGATGAGAAGTTGTGGGTGACTGTATGGGGATGGAAATTAAGTTTTACAGCTCACCATGCAGGGATCTCAGCACCTTCAATGTTTCCTTACAACAGACTCCACCATAGACTAATCAGAGCACACCAACATCTTACTAGGGAACAAGAAATTAGAAAAGAAAGACTTCTCTCTCCGTACCATCATCCTACAACTCACTCTCCCAAATCCCAGCAACCCATTAGTTTAACGGCACTATAGTACCAAGAAGAATCAAAATTGAATAATTATATCATGTTTTTGAAAGATTCAAAAGACACTGTCCATTATCCACTATGCAAGCCCCGCTGCTGCTCCTATTTCAGTTGTGAGGAAGGCAGTAGAGATACATGGTGCAGTGATTCAGGGCACTGTCTCTCTCCCAGCAGCCTGTGAGAACATTATCTGCTGAATACCCTCCAGCCAGACTCCAGCTACAAAGCCGGCGGACTCTCCAAAGCACTCAAACCTTTCACTCTGCAGGCCAACAAACCTAGCTCAACACCAAAATCAAACGCTTTGCAAGTGCTGGATCGGTGCCTTTCTGTTACCTTATCAAAATTTATCCTAATCTTGTTTCTAATTCATATCTA
Source organism: Dromas ardeola (assembly GCA_013398915.1). Taxonomy (NCBI): domain Eukaryota; kingdom Metazoa; phylum Chordata; class Aves; order Charadriiformes; family Dromadidae; genus Dromas; species Dromas ardeola. The sequence continues at coordinate 344,270 of VYZM01008651.1, read as the reverse complement.
AGGAATGCATTCCAAACTCTCTGCATATGCTTTTAGCTACTGCCACAAAATACCATCGAAGTTGCATACTGTAGTTAAGTCTCCTTGTTATCTAGGCTAAATATGTTGAGTTTAGTAAGCATTTCTCCACAAGCCCTTACCCTCACCACCCAGAGATTACATCTTTTACTCACAGAAAGCACAGTTCAAGGCCATAATTTTCATTTTCAAAGGCCCCTATGCATCATGTTAAAATTAGCTGGCTGAATATGCACACTTCATGATTATGAATTCCAGCTCGCATGACTTTATGATCTCGTTTTTATAATGGAAAGAGAGATATTATTCTGAAAAGTCTCCCTAAATATTAAAGAACAAAATTACATAAAGAGACTAGCAAGAGTTCAATTTCTCATCTCTAATACGAGACCAAACTGATCATGCTCAGATGCCTTACTGCTGATTCAAACTGTAATCAATCAGGGCTGGGTTACGTATCCTGAACGCCACAGTGTTAAAACAGAAGTTGCAGTAACAGGATAGTCAAGTCAGCACTGGTTTAATGCTTCCTATGTTAACTCTTGTCTAAAATGCCACCCATTTATCCAAAACTTGCATTTCCTTCTAACATCTGAGTTCATATTTACTTCAGTTCCCTGTATACATCCACAAGTTAGCAAAATTTCTAAAGGCTTTTCACAACTACCTCTTTTTCTGTGCAAAAGTTATGACATCGGTATTTGCTTCGTTAGGGTATTACAGCTGTCCTGCAGCCAATACACAGCGATTCAAATAAGCATTCGCTTCCACTGCAGACTCTCAAACACAAAATAGTCTGGAATACCATGAAATTGCAGGAAGGCTCTAAGCCTACAAATATAATAGTACTTAAAATGAATGCTTAAGCACAGACAACATGGATTAACATAAATATACATACACTTTCATATCTTTGGAGTATTGGCTAACAAAAGTCAAACTTTCAATTTCAAGAAACGGGACATTGTCCATTCTACCTCTTGCCCTACATATTAGGTTGCTCTGAATTTCAAGGCTACACACTGTTTTTTCCATCAGACTCTCCCACCATTCAAGACAGAAAAGGAATGGTATAACATTGCCCACAAATTTTGTCAGTAGATTTCAGACTTTTAAAATACACGTAACACAAACATCTGTCACTTGAGCCAATAGCAACAGCAGTAGCAGGCGGTTGTCTTCATGTGCACCAGCAGCAGAAAAAATACACGCTTTGCCAGCAGGTTTCAAGTTACTGCTGACAGCAGAGGAACACAAGTTCCCAGACTCCTTGATTTAATTCCATCTTCTGGAGGAGAAAGTACATTCTTAATTCAGGATAGAGCTAAGCATTTTTGCTGGTTTGAGCAAGTACAAGTACTTCACTTTCAAAACTGAAAGTCCTGCGATACCTCCTTGTGCCCCCAATTTTGGTCTACTCAAAACTGTTGGTAATTCAAGTTGGACAATACATGTGGAAAAAAAAAAACAATCAACAAACCCACAGTCTTTACAAATAGATTCACAAAACAGTTGGAGAAGACAGTAGCAAAATGCCCCTCTGCCATCTAGACGCTCAGTAGTGAGAGGATACAGACCTATGTAGGAGACCACTGTCTTATTTCCCTCCTCTGTCTAGGTGTACATGAACCCTGCCGCTGTGCTCCAGACTGTACAGACCAACAGGAACTTAAACAGGAGACTGCTTGCTTCTGCAGCACTGAGAGTGCATCTTCACTTTTTCTCCTGCAGATACACAGACAGCTCCTCAGAAAACTCCCACCGAAGAAGATTTCTTTCAAAATTTCATCTCCCTGACCTGTACCATATTTTATCTGCTAGGCTGCAAAAAGAGCAGAATGCTAGTACAGAAAATTCTAAACTAAGAGAAATTAGAAGCAATACAAAGGAACAGCAAAATACAGGAGAAAAATCAATTTGATCTCCTGAATGCAGGTGTCCTCACATTCGAACCAGAGAAATGGTTGAAAGTGGAATGCACAAAAATCTCCACGGAACCCTTTGGATAGGGAACTAACCACTGCAATTCATAAGAGAAGAAAAATTATCGCTGATTAGAAGGCCAACAACCATACAGAGAATGGCAATTGGTGGAGTTAAGGGGAACTCAGCGCAGCAATTGCAAAATTCCCCTCTGTGCAACAGTCAGAAGTTACTTACTGATGAAGTAGTCCTAAAGAAACCTCCAACTTCTCAGGAAACGCCTTAACTGGGCTGTAGAGTATTTTGAGATGGATTTCCTCCACTGTCCCCTAATAAAGCCATTCTGCTTGCACTGAAAACTGATATACACAGTTGGAGACCGAGTGTGCATGAGTGATTTTACAAACCAATACCTTCACCTAGATACCATCACTCCAGTGAAAAGTTGGTATGTCTTACAAAGTGGAACTACATCAATAAGAGAAATAGAAACCTACTCTAGGCGGCCCTGCTTGAGCAGGGGCGTTGGACAAGATGACCTCCAAAGGTCCCTTCCAACCTCAACCATTCTGTTATTCTATGATATTCCTCACTATCCAACAACCTCATCTCTGTACCATTCTTCTGGAGGATGGCTGAAAGTGACTTCAAGTTCAAGTCATCTCAAGCACAGAAGGAAGTTGAATCTGAGTTTCCTATATTCTATCAAAGAAAAAAATCTAAGTAGAAGGAATAAAAGTGTGAGGAGTGTGTGAGACAGGACTACTAGAACTTGTAAAGGAAGACCAGCACAGAAGAACACTGTTAGTTGACTGTGCCCAGAGCTGCACCAGAACTATTGCTCGTGAATGATTTCTGAAGTTGCATCTTATTTTCTATTCAGCTTCTGTTAAGAAATTGCAAATCAAACTACAATATTTGGATTCAGGTCAAGCATTTTGCTGTACCTGAGTAAAGTCTTCTGAGGTTTTATTTTGGAAAGGGTAGTGCTTTTCAGTCTGGATTTAAACATTTGTTTTCTTCAGCAAGCAACTGGAAAAAATCTTCAATTATCCATTTCTCCCTGCTTTTTTTTTTTTTTTTTAAATTAGCCAATAGTTTCTGTTACATTACAGACTACTCCCGGCAAAAAAAAAAAAAATTATCTTGTGTTACAAGCCATTTCCCTGTAGGCTATGACAGTGTGAAATGGGAAGAGACAAGATGCAGTGACCCAGGAGGCTCCTGCCAATCCCATGGAAATGAAACCCAAATACATTATATTGTAGAGAGTCAGAATTTCAACAGAAGCAGGCCATGCGGGGTCTGAGTGCCCACTTCGAAACATCTCAAATGCTGAATGCCCAGTTTGAAACATCTCAAGGGGCCAGCATTTCCAGCGAGCGGGTGTTGCACATATTCTGAAAAGAGAGTCATCTCAGAGTGGGCACAGAGAAGCTGCGGCACCCAGTATTACTAACCACTTTTGAAAATAACTTACTATATTATTCTATAATAAAGTAATCATGAAACTTTTGCTCAACATGAAACTCCCTTAAACTCCATTGCCAGCAGAACTAGGCCAACAGTGCTTTTGAAAGCAACCTCCTTACAGTACTGTTTTTTTTCTTCAAGACTACCAGAGGAAGGCTAAAAAGTCATAATCCCAGTTTAGATGTGAGAGCAGTAACAAAGATCTATCTTAGTAGATATTTCTGCCACAATATCCAAATAGACTGCAAGGTAAAGAAAGACAATACCTCTGAACACCTATTGACAGTGTGGTAATACCTAATGAAATAAACAGGGTTTTTCCAGAGAGTTTGATTTAGAAAAACACTCCAACATGCGCTGACGTGCTTTGCTGTATAAAATCCAAAGAGAAATATTATTCAACACAAATAGAGATGGTTTAATTTAGGCTGAGGCACACAAATAATAAAAAGACATCAACTAATCTCTCATACAGGTAAACAGAGTTTGCTATGGAACAGAAAGAGAAAAAAGTCTTTATATCATATCTACATATTTTTTGCTGCTGTAGCATCTGTGTTTGGCACCACACATACAGCACCAAGACATGAAGACAGGTAATATATACACAATTCCCCAGATAAAAATGGATGCTTGCTTGACTAAATATTAAGGCCCATACAATTCCCAGGCTACTTCCCTGTCTTCAGACAAAAGAGACCAGCACCTGACCAATACCTCTTTTCTCCTTACTAAATTCCAAGGTCACGGTGAGGTTAATCTTTATTTTACCAATTGACACCTACTTAATTTTGCGGAAAGACCAATTTAAAGTTAACAAAGCCAGTGTAAGGAGTGGGCAGGAGCACTGAAAAGAGGATTATCATTTTCAGGATGCAGCAGCTTTGAGAAGAAAGTCAAGCTCTCCTCTGTCATAATTCTGTATCAATTCCTGGCATTATGGTGATATCCATCCACAACTACTGTGCTCTGTTCAATAAATGAGTAAAACAGCATTCCCGAACACTAACTACACCCACAGGCCCAAGAAGAAGAGAAACACGAGTTACGTTGACAGACAAGCAGCAAGGAAACACCGAGGCTGAGGTTCAGGTACCTTTTCTTTGGCAACAAAGGGAGTTTCACAGATCATTTCCCCAAGCATTCATCCTTGCTGTTCTCTAGGTTCCTCCTCTGCTGCCCCTCAGCTAGGATAATATGACTTTTCACAGGGTTATATTATAAATTGGTTAATGAAACAATCCAAGCTAAAAATAGCATCCTGTCCTCCAAAACCAAACCAAAACAAAAAAAAAAACAAGCAAACCAATGGTATTCCAGTAACTGAATGTGAAGTGTAGATATACAAATAGTTGTACCATTACAATTGAGGAGGTGGCAAACTGTCGCAGGGTGGAGTTGGGGGGGGGGGAATAACTTCCTAAGCCAACTTGATTGCCAAGAAAAAGGTAGAGGAACCACACCTGTATTTTCTAAGCAAGTACTAGGCATGTGTTACCTTTAGACTGAAAGGTGACCAGGCTCTCATAAAATAAATAACAAAACCTCCTCAATTTTCACATATACATATACATATATATATGCCCCTCTCTTCTCAGTGGATTTCAACATATGATGAAATTAAGGCTGAAAACAACATTCACTAATAATTTTAATGGGAAAGGATTTTCCTATGACTAACAAGCTTCTTGCCTGTGGAGGCGTGGGCATGTCTACACCACACAATAGCGCATGGTTCAGAGCCCGGAGCTGCTGCTGCCCTCGCCTTCCTCAGAACCAGCGATGGGAGGGCTGGGAATATTTAAAAACAAGGGGTCTACTGCTCTCCTCCTTCTTCACACTTTCTCCTCTCAGAACTTGATATGGTAACATTAGAATCTGGGCAAAAATTTTCTTGAAATATTTTCCCTCACGAGAAACAGTGAAATATTTGTTAGGGCGTTGTAATTGCTATCCTTTGATCCTTCAGAACACTTTCTAAAACTGCTATTTCAAATGAAGTATTTTATTTCAAGACTTTTAATGGGCATTTACAATTTCCATAAAAGCTTCACAGGCTGCTTTATCTGTGATTTCCTCTTTTTTTTCATTATTTTTTAATTACACCAAAAAGTTAAATTTCCAACTTGCTAGAATTTTCTTTTAAGGAGCACAATTTCTTCTGTATTGCACAAGATCTCTACTTGCACATTATGAATTCTACAGAGATAAACCACCTCTTTTTTGTTTACAAATCAGCAGCGTTAATGCTTTGTGTTGTCAATATCCAATTCTTCTCTTATTTGCATCAAGGTGGAAAACAAATATTTTAGTGTGAAGTGCAAGTCTGTCTCTAAAAAAAGGCATGATTGTTATTATCCAGCAGTGAACAATACCATTAGGGTTTTCACAAATAAAACTTTGCTTGTGTTAATGAACCTATTATATTTCTCACCTCAGAGAAGCTCATTCAAAGTGCACCTTCATTAAACTAAATGCAGTAGTTACTTAGAATTTCCTTCGTTTGGGGGAAACACGAAATGGGTTGGAAAGACATTTCAGTAAAGATAAAATCAGTAAAGATAGGAAAATAAACCCTTTTCACCCAAGACCTTCGAAATTCTCAGAGACATTACTTTTCTGTCCAGAATCGGGGGCAGCCTAGCTCAGAGACCAAGCCCTCATCAAAGCTTATTTAATCAGATACAATGTTTCAGTAAATGCAACTGTCTTAGTTGTGGGCTCAAGCTACCATAATCATAGAATCATAGAATTGTCTAGGTTAGAAGGGACCTTTCGGATCATGTAGTCCAACCATCAACCTAACACTGACAAAAACCACCACTAAACCATATTGCTAAGCACCATGTCTACCCATCTTTTAAATACTTCCAGGGATGGCGGTTCCACCACTTCTATGGGCAGCTTGGGTTCCAATGCTTGATAACCCTTTCGGTGTAGTAATTTTTCCTCATATCCAATATAAACCTCCCCTGGCGCAACTTGAGGCCATTTCCTCTTGTCCTATCGCTTGTTATTTGGGAGAAGAGACCAACCCCCAAATCACTACAACCTCCTTTCATGTAGTTGTAGAGAGCAATAAGCGGTAGAGAGCGGTAATATCCGAGTCTGGTGCAGATATATCCAATTCAAAATCTAATTGAACATGTTGCATGTAGCAGCACAAGAAACAGGAGTCATGGTGGGTATCAATGGCCTGGGACAGCAGGACGGGAGAGTCACCTCGCCCAGTTTCACACAGAGGCAATCTCGCTCTCGGTCCCTCATTGCATACTCCTGTCACACTTCACAGGTGTCAGCACTAAGGCTTTTGCACAGACTGCTCAACAAACTGGTCCCACTAAAACCGAGAGCGCTATTCTAATGCCCAATTAGCAAACTGCAGTGAGCATGAGCTCTAGCGTAAGTTAAAGCAGTAGAACAAGTATCAAACAGGAAGAGAAAACCAAGACAATCCAGCACCAACTTATTTCGGCTCAGTTCAGTGGTCACAGTGAATTCCCACATAAAAAGAACACAGAATCCAAACTAAGCTTCCATAACTGACAGCTTCATGCAGACACAAATGAACCCACTTCCAGCACTGAAATTGTAACATTATTGACCTAAAATGAAACAGCTGGGGGAGGAAAAATGCCAAAATATGCCTGGTTTTTAAATGTCAAATATTTTGATTAGGTACTTCCAAACATAACTTTTTGTTTTTCTCTGAACCCACACAGTCTCCCATTCTAAGTTTTTATATTTCTGCCTCTACAACCCTTGGCACTACTGAAGAAGCTGATGGGTAGCCCCAGAGAGAGCAAGGCTGGAGTTCAGCTCACTCGCCGGGCATTAGCCCTGCTGCAGCTGCAGCAGCCAGCCGTTCAGGGTGGAAAAACAATACACTTCTATAGTCAGCTTTTTAGACAAATTTGGCTGGCAGGCAACTCCATGTTCTACACCCCTGTGGACAGAGCAGTGATGTGTCTTACAACAGAGCTGACACTGGTCCACGTACATAAAGGAATAAACAAAAGATAAATCAGATTCATAATATACAGCTAACAATGGAAAGTTTTGGGGTTTTAAATTAGAAACACTGATCTGTTAGATAATCAAAAATGAGAAGGTTAGCAGAAATAGATATGAATATCATCTCCAAAGTTAATTGTTTGCTGAAAATGTAGATACTTCCATATGCTTTGGATATTTTCTAGTTTCTGTTGAAGACAGCTAACAGACAGAACAAAACCAACTAAAGGAGTCTAAAAAACCAAGGTCTCATGGAAGCAAAGGTCAAGTGATGTTCCCCACACAAACCATCCAATTCAGCACGAATCACATATATTGCTATGGTGCTTGAAGTGCTAACCATGCAGCAATAATAAAGCTAGGGCTTTCAGAGCCCATAATTTCTAAATACGACCAAAAAAAACCCAACCCAACACAGAAAACCAACGCACAACCTCATCCTCCTACACAGACAAGGCAAAGGCAAAGACTGGACACGAACTACAAGCCTAATGAAAACCAGCAATTCGTTCTGCCTCTAGCAGGCCTCCTTTGCATGAAACCTCTCCTGTGAATTGGCAGATCTCGCGTTTTTGGCACAAATCGCTGGTATGTGGCATTCATTCTGTCGCTTGCATACTGGTAAGTGACAGAGCTAAATCTTTCCGTTGCTGGAATTTCATTTCCCACAAACTTCATACAAAAATTTCTCCTACTATGAGAAGCTGCTACTGTGTTATCATGTGGAAAATGCACATCTCTGTGCCAAAAAGGGCAATGCAATTCTGTATTGCCTGGGTCTCTCACGCATGCACAAGTATTTATGATTTTGAGAGGAAACAGGAATTTGTTTGATGGCTTACAGTACACCACAGATAACGGTCTCTCAGCATGTTTTTTAGATAACCCTGTTGTCTTTGCCCATAGTAGGAAAGAAGTAGCTTTGTGGAGGCCTTATGGCATTTAAAGGGGCAGTTTTGAAAAAATAGGAATATAAACTGAAACCAAGTGTGGAAATGTTCTGTAACTAGAGAAGAAGTAAGCAGAAGGCTCCCTCTGTTCAGTACTTAAACAGGACTGGTAAACTATATCACATAGCTATCAGACATTGTGTTATTAAAAGAAATTAAATCCAGAACCATGGGTTGTGTAGCTGGAACATACTAGTTAAGAGAATTTTCTCCCCTTTATACAGATATGTTTTTGAATCATGTTCAGTTTAAAATCTGGTCTTCTATAAAAGTGACTGGGACAAATCTGTGCACTAAAGAAACTATGTTCAGTGGAAGAGAAGTCTTGGTTACCTTGAGATTACCTTGGGACATCAGGACAGACTGCACACCTCCAACAAAGCATGCCTAAAAGATTAATCTAAAAATACTGAAGAAATACAGAATTTGAATAAGTGATGGCACACCTAATTCACTGAAAAAACAGCTGTGAATTAGATCCACACCCACAAGTAATAAACTTTAAAAAAAAAAAAAGTCTTGTGAAAATGTCACATTAATCTACCCATACAGTAAAAAGTCTACTCACCCACTGCTTACTCAGATGATTAGTAAGGAAATCACAAGTTAAACTTTATTCATCTGCTTAAGAAAAAGAGGAAAGAGTTTGCAAGGTTGATTTAACTCAGAAGATATTATTGTCACTTGACATTTACATGCAACGTATAATTCCATTCCCACTTACAGTCTGGGGAAAGCCTGTTAAAATACTTCCTTAATGTGTGAACACTTCTTTGAATTGTGTTCTTTTCATCTGCCACCTTCTTAAGCCAGCTGGCTCCTTGTTAAGTCTTTTTTAATAAGAAAGTTCATTATATGTAATTTATAGAGCAGTTTGAGATTGTCACCTTCTATTGAGTGCTACAGCACATGCATATTTCAGAGCACTCTATAGTATTTGTTGATAATGTCAAAAAAATAAGGAGGTTCACACACATAGATCTTGAACAACTCTAGTGTGAGGCTAATCAGAAAGACCATATCTCTCTCCTCATTTTCAGCCACAGGAACCAGTCCTCCTTCGATTTATATGCCAGACTGCTCTTCCCATTTGGAAAAGCTAACACCTTTGTGGAAACTACAGAAGTTGCTTACATGGGAAACATCATTATGAAAACTTTTAAATATCTTTTGTCATCTAGAGCACAATCAGCGTACTGTTCTGCTTAATCCTTTTGCTGTGGCTTTCTTATTTCTTACCTCTCCTTCTCCTTCATTACACATTTCTTTACCACTTGCTCTTCTCTCCTTCTCTCCCTCCTCAACCAGTTCCCCCATTCCTGCTCCTTTTTCCCTGAGCACTTGCTAGCTTGCTTTTTGACTCTTTCTCTATTAGCAAGTGATATCTTCCTCATGAACACAATCTTTGAGGGTCACCTCCTACCTTCTCCCATCCTTTTATATAATAGCAGCTCTAACAGACTCACGGAATCACGGAATCTTCAGAGTTGGAAGGGACCTCTAGAGATCATTTAGTCCAACTCCCCTGCTAAAGCAGGATTGCCTAGAGCACATTACCCAGGGGTAATCCCAAACTCAGGGGCATCCAGACGGGTCTTGAAAGTCTCCAGAGAAGGGGACTCCACAACCTCCCTGGGCAGCCTGTTCCAGTGCTCTGGCACCCTCACCGTAAACACGTTTTTCCTCATATTTGATGGGAACTTCCTATGTTCCAGCTTGTGCCCGTTACCCCTCATCCTGTTACTGGGAACCACTGAAAAGAGCCTGGCTCCATCCTCCTTAAACCCACCCTTTAGATACTTGTAAACATTAATAAGGTCTCCCCTCAGCCTTCTCTTCTCCAGGCTAAAGAGTCCCAGCTCTCTCAGCCTTTCCTCATAAGGGAGATGCTCCAATCCCTCAGTCACCTTTGTTGCCTTACGCTGGACTCTCTCCAGTAATTCTCATGGCTGTTGATTTTCTTTTATTGACATAAAGGTCCATTAACACACAAAAACCCCCAAACTGAAACAACAATAACAAAAAAGACGTAAGCTCACCAGTCATTAATAGCGACTGCTATGTCGTTCACCGTTCGGGAACTAAGCTAATGTGGACAATGCCTGAAAGGGTGGCTGGGGCAGCAGCGTGAGTGATGGCAGGTCACCTGGCTACTACTGTATGCCCCACACAGAAGGTTGTGGTATATGATGCTCATGATGAATGCCAGACCCTTGTTCAACATCTAAAGAGAGGTACAGGGATTGTTCTAATTTTTTATTTTTTATTTTTTAAAAAGGGGTGGATTCTATGCCGACAATTTTGCAGATGCATCCCTATCTTTACATGGCACATAGCATATAATTTGGGCAATTGCTCTTTCTAGACCAACAAGCATGAAAGTAAATCCTGGTAATTGCATTTTCCTTCAATAAGCTCTTTCAGTATTTCAAAGAAAGAGCAACACATATTACTCAATGCCTGGAAAGTGTGACTTACATCAAGACTGACTAAAGCAGCTCAACTTGCGAAGTTGAAGTACGCTAAAGGTGACGTGCTCATGATCTACCACTATCATCCTGAAGATTTTTTAACATATTGGGCTATTTGATCATAGAATCATAGAACGTGTTGGGTTGGAAGGGACCTTTAAAGGTCATCTAGTCCAACCCCCCTGCAGTAAGCAGGGACATCTTCAACTAGATCAGGTTGCTCAGAGCCTCATCAAGCCTGGCCTTGAATTTCTCCAGGGATGGGGCCTCCACCACCTCTCTGGGCAACCTGTTCCAGTGTCTCACCACTCTCATTGTAAAGAACTTCTTCTTTTGATCATCGGACAGAAACAGAAGAACCAGTGCCTGAAAACTGAAACAAAGCTAATGAAGAAAGAAAATACAAGGTTCTCTGTCAAACAGAGTTGAACCGTTTATTCAGAGATGGGATGGATTCTCCATCGCTTCAGTTGACTTTCTGCTGGAGTGTGGGTTTCACTGGTAAATTTTCTTTCCATAAGCAGTTTTAGTAGCACATTCTTTGAATCAGTGTAATATTTTCTCTCTTCACATAGTATTATTTATTGACCCACTAATAAACATCAGACTACCCTCCTGTAGACATGGCTGAAGGATCCATTCATAAATTTCATCTAAGTGCAAATCTTCACTTGGTGTCCTTTGTATATTTTAGTAGTTCAAACCATTTCACATCACCTATAATGGTTCTTGGAGATGTTATACTTCCTATTTGTTAATTCACAAAAGGTAAAGATGACATCTTTGCTAGGCCATTGTTTCCTGCTGGCTTTATTTCGCCTGCACACAGATTTTTCCTGGCTACCTATCTCCTGCCTTTTCCAATCACCTACCGCCATTACAGACAACTCAAATTATTTCTAGACTCTTGCAGCATAATTTCCACAAGCACAGAAGACAAAAGCAACAACAGAAGTGAGTATCTACTCAGGAGTTTGAGATATTCAGATGTTCATACATCCTGTTTTGAAAGACTCCTGACACCTCTTTTTATAGAAGGGAAACTGATGCCTAGTGAACTTTAATGACTTGCCCAAGGCCACACAGTGGCAGTGCCAGTTTGAAAGCACAGTTGTTCCTAGCCTCAAGGCCTCTACAAAATCAGACTTGGAGCATCTCAGTTGTTTTATCTCTTTCAGATAATACTATTATGAGTTCCTTGTTCTTCTTGAGAGAAAATGTGAAAGAACATGAAAAGGAAAGCAAAAAAATCTGTGAAAATTACAACAAAAATAATCTAAATCTACAGTTTGGACAACCAGCCTCTCCTTGTCCTCCAAAGGCTGAAATTTTTCATAGGTCTCAGTGTCAGCAATCACAAGAAAAATACAAGTATTACATGTGATTCTGACTAATAAAGCAGACACTTCCATTTAAAATCTTGCAATTTAATCAGTACATATTATAGTCTTCATTCTTCACGAGAGCATCACTGTGCTATATAACATTGGTGTAAATGGAAACATGTCATAAAACATGGATTTGAGTCAGAATGCATTTTTAAGTTTTCTTTTTTTAATATTTTTAGCTGAAAGTGTTAAAAACCTCTCATAATTAATTCTACATGCACTGACAAAAAAAGTTATTTCAGTATCAAAAAAAAGAAAGGTAAAAAAACAGCCACAAGTTCTTAAATTCTTGAAGAGAAGAACAAAGGAGAAAAAGGAAAAGAAGGGAAAAAAGAAAAAACAAAAAGAGTAGAGGGTCTTGTGTCTTTTGGTAGGGGATCAGGATGAAGGTTTCAGAATGATAGTATCTATCTACATAAGTGCTTCTCTTTCATGTTTTGACCAAACATTGAGAACATGTCAGCACAATGCAGCACTTTTAACCCAGATAAATCTTCCCCTAATGGAAAGAATCAAGAAAAGAAATACAATTGCTTTATATTCTTAATCTTTCTGAATGCTGCCAACCACAGATTTTTTTCTACTCTTGTGGGTTCCTCCTCCCTCCCTAGTTATTTAGGCACACAATTAGATCACTGAAAGCTAAATACTGATCTACTCGAATTGATAAAAATTAAACCCTTCAGAATGGGTTCTTCAAAGCCCACACTACTTTCTATATATACTATATGCCTCTACATTTAAACAGGAGTTAGCGGTATTTTCTTACTGCCACATTTCTGTGGCAGAAATATGACGATAAGAAAATGACAGATTAATATACTACAGAGAATATTTTCATACAGTAAATTATTCAGATAAAATATTCCTCTCTGGCTTTTGTTCAAAGAGGTTGATTTATCTTTGTGCTAAGGAGCCCACACAAGACCTCAGCAGTACTTCATTGTCTTTTGAAGCTGGAACAGCCCATTAGGATCATCTGTTCTGATCTCATGCATAGTAGAGGCCAAAGAACCTCACCCAGCAATTTCAAGCCTATAACTTACGGCTGTAAGCTCACTCATTCTCTCAAGGTTAACATCACTAGTGTGCAGAGGGTCTGCAAAAAGGTCTATACAGCATTTAAATCTCACTTATGATCTATTTTGAAGACTGTGCAGAATTTATGAGGTCTAGGACACAGAGAAATTTATAGTGACTATGGGTACATGAGGTAACCCACCAGGTGACTGCAAACCTCCCTAACTCATAATGACCTTTGGGGGAGAAAATTACCCACTTCCTCAGGAAAAAAAGTATAAATATGCACACATACATACATATATATTTATGTGTTTGAAATCAGACACTATGTGAATACCATCTACCGAAACCTGAGAAATAAAAATTGTGTGGTTTTCATCTGAGCATTTACAAGAGTTCTGACAAAAACCGAGACTGTCCAGAGTACAGCCTTCTGTTCAGGTGCAAGCTCTCAGTACATTTCCATGAGAATGCACTAAAGACAGTTATTCAGCAAGACAGCTTTATATCAGGACTGGATTTCACTCTGATGACACTCTCTAGTTCCACGACAAAACGCCAGCTTCATGCGAGAGTAACTGTACAAAAGGCAATGATCTGTATTATGCAGGAAGTCAAACCAGTAGATCATTCTGGTCCCAAAGAGCCTTAAAAATCTATCATCTGATAATACGAATTCCCTTTCTCCACTATTAATCTTAATCCTCCATTCATATTTTACTGTTACTAAATGCAAGAGTACAGTGATATGGCACCAACACCTGTAAGTCCATTCTAGGAGTGAGTTACAGAAGTGCCACAGCAGGTGAAGGAGTAACAGCACAAGCTGCAGGAAAGCCTTTGCTGCCACCTAATGGGTTTCTTTTTCCTTCGAGAACTGACAAAGTTGAGGAACAAAGATACTTACTTGGACCCACTCATCTTACTGAGTATCTAAAACGAAAAAGAGCCAGCAGAACAAAAGCATGCTGCTTAATATAGCTACTTTCTCCTCGCTGCCCTGTGTTCTTTTTACAGTCAAAATTCCAGCTAGGAAATAATAACAACCCCACATACTTGTTTCTTCCCGCTTTGTAAGATTACAGACTATGGTCAGGGTGGTTTTTGGATAAATATAAAAGAACACAAATCTTTCATTACAAGTCGTATTTTTCCAGATTTTGAAACAAGGCACGTTTCCAAATTCTTATTTTTGAGATAGCTTCTTTGAAGAACAGCCTTCAGAACCAACCAGTGTATTCCAGCAATGGGCTCATCAGTGCTGGCTATAAATGTTATAAGTAATTTTTACACTGTAATTACTGAAGTGCAAAGGTAGGACAAAAAATTAATCCAACCCTCTCTTCTCAAAATTTTGGTACTGATTGAAGAGCATAATGCACAAAATGTAATTTTTTTGTCTTCAGAAGAGCATTTCACAAGAACCCAACCAGTCCTTTGTGTTTCAAAAAATAAAATTACTTGAAGAAGACATACTTAAAGTGTGACACCATTTACCTACCTACTTCAAGAAAACATACCTATCTTCCTCACTGTTAGCTGAAAGCTAAAATACCTATAAAACAATTCAAGAAGTACAACGTAATATAGGACAACCATAAGTTAAGATAAAAAAGAACAGCTTTCCTAAAAGGATGAATCTTAAGCGAGGGATTTGAAGAACAGAAAAATAAGTATTTTTGAGAAAGAGAATCTGAAGCTTTTTATTTCACATACCCCAAAATACAAGTTTACTTTAAACAACAGGAAAAGAACCTTCCCAAGAAGAAAGATGCCATTTTGGTGCGTATACTGAGTTTGTGCACGCCACCAGTTAGTACCACAGACACTGGTGTAGCAACAAAGCAGACCAGTTAACAAACAGCTTCTGGCAGATAAACGCCTGGGGTCAGAAAGAAACTTCCTCTGTGAACAGCTTGGTATGGTGAGGGAATTCTTGCAGCTTCACAGGAAGCATCTGGTAGAGGCTAACACCAAAGGGTTACTGAACTTAATGGATCACTGGTCTCTGTTTCCTACAGTTCCTTCTCTCATAGCTAGAAAACATCTTGTGCAGCAAGCGTCAGTGAAAAGCCATTTATCTCCAGTATGGACTTTGACATTCTACACTTACATTCTCCACCAAGAAAAAAGAAAAAAAAGATCCTGCAACACTTACTTGGAATTTACTCTAACCTAAAGCCACAGTAAATTCCGAGAGACTGAGGCATACTCTTGGGGATTGCAAATCCAGACAAGATTGTTCCCTTGTGTCCATAAAGAAGTAATGGATTGTTCAATTCTAATGCTATTCCTACACTGCATATAAAACTGTTTTGCTATTTGCTTTCCAAGAGCACCTTCACAGATATATGGGCTTATAAGGGAAAAACAAGGTCTGATTCCTCATGCAGGGTCCCTACAAACAGGCCACAGCTTTGTCCAATATGAGGCCACTATAAAACGATAATTCACATGCAAAGGAAGGGAGGATGTGCAAGAAAACATCTTGACACAGCTTATCTTCCCTGGACAAGAACAGGATAGTGAGTCAAAGTTTAGTCCTGCTCATTTCCTCGGTCAGCCGACCTTCGTGCTAACTCTTACTCAAGCAGGTTGCAAAGTGTCATTCTAGCCTATACTCTAAAGCCTGTTCTCATACAAAACCTTATGTTTTGATTATTTTTATGAAGCACAATGATCTCTAACACCATGGAAACTAACAGGGCATGAGAATTTTAGAAGCACAGGTTCATTTCTGGATCCCCAAACAATCACATCACGGTCATTTCATGCACAAGCACTTTGCCAATGTTAAGATTCATGTTATGTTATGGTACTGCAGGAATCCTGCATTTGCACTTTCAATGAAAAATAAACTAGAAAAAAAAAAAAAAAGAACAAAGGAAACAAATTAACCAAACCATTTTATATTCAAACACAGATACAGAGTCCATCCTTATGCTGGAGTTTGCACCATTCGAAGTAGGAGAAGTTTTAAGTCAATGTCAGTGAAACTTCCATGGAAAGGTCCCATGCTCTCAGTGATGAGCAAACTTTTGATCTTCAAGCCTGACTGTTTGTTACAGGTTGCTGCAATGTGTGTAGAAAGCCACTGCATGTAAGAATAGTGCATATTCCATAGAACCGTGTATTAAAAAGTTGACAATAATTTAATAAAACTAGGCTGACTGTCATGTCTATATTCTTTACACTCCTTCCTATGTCAACAAGGGTCAGCAATGTTTAGAGTGATTTGATTCCTGTTTAACATCATTTTAAGAGAGCAGTGAGAGAAATCAAAGTGCTGTGGGTAATCTCACAGACCTAAATCCACATTGAAAAAAGATCCTACATTGCCAACTACTGTTTGGCTAGTATTTAACAGGCATCATGATGCAAGTGGATCCCAAGCAATCTGGAGAAGAAAAAGCAGTCAGTAAAGGGAGGACATTGCACACGTGAGATGCAGTGCAGCACACGTGAAGAAAAGTGCAAGGACAGCTCTGGGGCAGGGGGAGCAGACAAATGGGATAAGCAGCTGGAATTGAGGTAAGCTCTGCTGGCAGAGAGAGCAGGGTATGCAATAGGAAACAAGCAGACAAGCAGGAAAAGCCAGAGCTGTAAAAGGCTAACTTAATTTGGGGCGCATGCCAAAGAATCGTATCACTCCATAAGACCCACAGGCCTGCCCTGTACATTCTGGTGAGCAGAAAAATCCTTCGAAGTGTGGAGACAGGAGGAATTCTCATGCAGACCTTGCCATTGCTCCAGGAAGATCACTGCTATGTAATACAGATGGCAAGCAGCCACAGGTAGCAGCTAACCATAACATTCTAGGGCAAGTTTTTGAAGAAAAAGAAAAGCATCTCATTTTTTCCCCCAAATAAGATCAGAGTTCAGGTGCAGTAACTGCGTCCCACCCAGGTTTTTCTACACTCCAGGGCCTCTACACTTCACAGTGGGAATGTGATGTGTGGTTGGAAGAAAGCCCATCAAGGAAGCATCTTGCTCCCTACTAGAAAACCTGTTCAGCTAATTAGACAAAACCCTATCTGTCAATGCATTAAAATGCTTTTCAGAAGTTTCATGCCAAGAAATTCTTATCATCTTGTCTGCAGTTAGCATACTCTCCAGCCCTCCCAGTTATTTCCCATTTGTACTGGACATTCCTCCCAGTCTTTGGCTCCAGCCCAGACAAAAGCAACAGCGCTTCCAAAGAGCAAGCTGCTCGGCTGGAAGCCTGGAGGTGACCATGAGGTAGCCTTCTTCATTCTGGTATCTATAGCTCTCTGTACTTCAGTCCCATATTCTTGATACAGTTCTGCTGCTTTCTCCTGAGGATTCAGATAAAACTGCCATCCTCACTCAGCAAGTCAACAGAATTCATATCCGGTAACTCTGAGCAGAGCTGAGAATGAATGCCTGTCTTGGATATGGCAGACCTATTCTGGGCCAGCATATTCACATCATTATCAGCACATCAGTCAACACACAGCAGGTGACACTAATTTCAAAAAAGAAGACGACTTATCCTTCCAGTATTTCACACGGATGTCCAGCAGTGCTTTCTAACTCTATAGAACTACTTTAAGTAGTTTAAGTAAAGATAATTCAGCAACTAAGAGTTTAATTAGCAGTGCAAACAGCTGTACCTCAGCGTGCAAAGGTGTCAATAGGGGGCTTAAAGTTCCATACCAGGAGCATTACATTTGAGAGACAATGCCAAACAAGTACTGACTCAGTGAATTCTTTTTTCAATCACACTACTAAAGCTCAAACAGCAGATTGAGGCTAAATTTAGGAAGATGCCAATTATAGTAGAACTTAGATGATTTTACTTGCATTAAAACTAATTTCAAACAGCGTCACCTTCAAATTCACATATCTATTAGAACTCCAATCTAGCAAAGGACATAAGCATGTGCTGAACTTTAAAATATACAGACCACTCTGAAACTTGACAGACCACTCAAGAATTTAAACGTATCCTTTCCTTCAGTATTTTGCTAGGTTGGGCCACAGAACATCCAAAACTGTTTTGAGCACAGGGAAGACATACTGACACCAACAGTGCATAGCCTGGTTTTCCGCTTTCATGGTTTTTTTTATATAGTAACATTTTAAAATGTTTCTATACCACAACGGCATTCTTGAAAGAAGAGAAAAAGACAACTTTTAGACAATGTCAGTATCTAAAGATAATCAGCAGAAAGACTAGGATGGACATAAAACTTATCCTTCTTTTTAACTCAATAAATAAAATGAGCTTTTAAGGTGTCTGTTTCCCTTTGACATTCAGTTTGGTGAAACTAGTTTTAACTTCTAGATACAGATCCTTAATCCCTTACAGGATCTTTTTAAATTTTGTCCCTTTACCAGCACATGCTCACAACACAACACCATCAAGATGCTCAATGCTAAAAGTCTGCAGATTCTCAATGGACAAGGAGGTCTTAATTGACAATTTAGCTTCATAGACATCAACAAAGTTATTTAAGAAATAAAGGGTTTTCAGGATGAGATGCATTAAAATTATTCTTCACCTAAATTAACAGCAGTTAACAGGAATTCTGCCTTATTTTGCTAGAGATCGTACATGTTCATAAATGAGGAATGCCTGACCTGAATAGTTAATACTAGTCATTTTTTTTCATAAATCTATACAGGACTAGAACAAAATGGACACAAATGTATTAGTGGACTAAGCAATAGAATCGCTGATGGAATTAAGACTTGGTTAAGCGCAATTTTGGCAAAGAACCTTACAGCAGTCTAAGTATCTCATCCTTACGGCACACTGTGAACAGTGGATTCCTTAGAGGAAAGATACCTGGGAATCACTGTGGTTAGAGCTGACTGAAGATTTATCTCCAGAGTGCAGCAGCAGTGAACAAGATGCTAGAAGGCACAAAAGAAAGGGGAGGTAGTACAAAGCTGGGAACAGATTCTGAGTGTTTATATCATTAAAAGCCTCACAGACATTTCAGACTGTTTTAATTCTACTGTGAAATATTTTCCTTTTGACTTCTTCATGTGAGGTCTGTTATTATTTACAATTCCAAGTAAAAAATCCATACTGCCATATTATCTCTTGCTAGGATTCCCAAAACATCTCACGGCATTAAATAAAGCTTAAATGGACAGGAATAATTTTAAATTTACTATTGTGGACTGCAAACAGATGTCAAGAGAACTATATGCATAAGTAGAGATGAACATGAATCTGCCTAAAAATATTGGGTGTTAAATCTTTCCATTGTTAATATGAAAAGAAAGCATTGTTTTTATTAGTATTATTATTTTGCAGAAAGTAGTAAAACAAGCTCGTTCAAGGTCACGGAGAATTAGATTAATTGGTACATTCTGTCCTACATTTCAAAATGTGGGACCATGTGATGAGAGGCTATAAATCTTCAGATCTTCAAAGTAATCTGAATTGCAATTTATATTCGTGAAACTGATTCCCTCACTTTTCTAGATTTCTCTGACCACAATTTATTGCAGAGCTACAGTGTTTAATTATTTAACTGACCCTTGCTCTCCCATCAATTTCTCCAACAGTTGTTTATACTCCTTGGAATAGCTGTGTCCAGTGAGATTACTTTATCTTTCCAGAACAGAAAGTCAAAAGCTATAGGGGAAAAATACCAAGTTAATAGGAAGTTCTGAGCACTATTCATGCGTAGGAGAAAAAAAAGAAAAGCAAAGAACCCCAAACCTGAGAACCGTATCCAAACTAAAAGGCTCTGTTGTTATTGCCAGAATGTAATGGCCTCATGTAAGTTAACTATGATGAGCAAAAGTGTTCATTTTTCAGAATATAATGAATAGATGTACATAGGGCTCTTAAAACAGAATAAATTTAACTACAGCAGCGCAGTAATGCACAGTAGGCACAGTAATCAATGGCAGCATCAGTACATGCACTGGCTTGCAGCCATACTGCCTTTATCCTGAAACAGATAAATTCCATTTAAGCAGGACTGAACTGAGTGAGTAGGTAGATGGCAGCTTCCTAAAAGGAATTATGGTGCAGAGAGAAAGGATAGCCTCAATTCAACACGAGGCATTCTCCATATGAAATTACCGCTGAAATGAAAACCCAGTGCTTGATTTAATTCTGAAACATTCAAACATTATGTCAAAATAAAGGTGTGAAAGATCTATTGTGATATTTATTCATGAGTAAGCAATTTAATCTGATGTCCAACTCAAAAACCTCTGTCTTCTCTAATAAAGTTTTCTCGTTTCAGTCAGTTGGAGGAAAACTTATCTTTCTCTTTTGGATTATGATACAGTTACAATGTTTCTATGTAGCAGCCATTATTCACCCAAAAGAGTTTCATTTCAGTGGTGGTGAAGTAAGTAATCCCTATAACCATTATTTACCTCCCAGAGAGTTGAGCCGCTTAGCCAGTGTTTGCAAAGCCTCTGAGATGTCTGGAGAAAGGTTACTATAGGTTACAAGGTTACTAATAATCATGGAATATCCTGAGCCAACTCCTGCCCACGAGTCTGGCACCTCTTCCTATTGGCAGCCCCCCGGTTTCACGATCAAACAAGTAGTTTTATTCCCTCTCTATTCTATGTAACACTACCACCATCTGTTTACAAAGCTTAAATTCAAAATCATTCTGAGAGGATTTTATAGCTTCCATAACCAGTGTAAGAGTTCTTTGTTCTCTGGGTGGTTTAACTGGAGAAGACTTTAGGCTACTGAAGGATCACAGCCAGATCAACAGACAGGTAAAGAGGCCAGTTTCTTTTCAATGCTTTTTGTAACTTAAATGGAACTACTGCTTACTTCCTATCTTCTTCTGCCCCCTAGTGAGCTTTGATTTTTCACTCTACCTGAACAATCATCTGGCTGCTTTATAACTTAAATGAATGCAAAAGTGCTGAAACACCAAGCTGTTTTCTTTCTACATCCTTCAGAAGCGTTCTTCATATCGTTCTCCACTAAATACATCAGAAACCAAAGAGCTTTTTCTAGGCCTACAGTGCTAATATGCAGGAAGTAATTTTTACTGAACAGGGAAACACCCACAAAATTGGCACACCAAAAAAACCCTTTAAACATGTCAAAGAAAACTTAAATTTGTTAATTTATAATTCTCGTCTTTACTAGAGCTCTCAAGTTAGAAAAATCACACACAGGTTCTTTCAGAAATCACTGTTTAATTAAAAAAAAAACCACCACAAAACTCCTGAACTATGGCATTTGCTGCCTAGAAAGCATCTCAAATACAGCACCAGAGCAAACCCTCTACTGTATCTAATGAAGTAGGGAAAAGTGATCCAGTTAGATCCATCAGGTTTATAGGAAGTCCCTCCACAATACTGCATTAAACAGTAGCCAGTCCAGCAAACACTACTGTGTACTATCTAATAAATATGCTTACCAGTAAACATTTCCAGGATTGGGCTTCTGGAGAATAGCAATTAAGAGAGTAAACAGACATCACCTACTACACTAACTTTGCCTGCCTTTTCAGTTATTTGTCTTCAGATGTAAATGTGACCTCTCTCATGTACTTGCTATGAAAAGTTCTGGTACTATTCCCAAAAAACAGAGTTGTCCAATATGAAAGTCCAAAGGAACAAAATACCTTCACAGAAATAGCGTTTCTAAAACAGAATAACAGAATTCTTTGCTTCTGCAAAGCCTAGAAATGAAACCTGTCAGAAGCTGGACAGTTAAATTCTGTAACAGAAATTAAAACAAACTGCAAACAGGACTAGAACAAGAATGCAGAAACGTATTATCTAACGCTGGCTCAAAATTTAATTTATATTTTGCCTCAGAACATGGAGGCAAAGTAGGATAGATGACTAACAATTCTAGAAATAGAAATCATCACGTGTGAGTTGGAGGTAAGACCTGAACAGTAAAGTGTGGCAGATCAGATGATGCTAATTCTAAAACTCTTTTGTTTACCAGAAGTATGTCATGCCACAGAAACCCTGTATCTTTCCTGATGGCACTGTGTAAGGAACATAAGAACTTGAAGTCCAAGTGGAGCAGTCAGGGGAGTGAAAACAAAATCTTGTAAGAGTGAGGAGCTTCACTCGTTTGTTCCGGGTAAACATGTACATATATCCGCAAGGAAAAGTGTAGGAGTGAAGAGGACAGCTGTTGTAAGTAAAAAGCCAACACCACAACACCAGACCAAAGACAGTGGAACTGTATACAAATACACATATGGATTATGTTAAAAGGTCATGATTGACAATTCTATAACTATGATTCTACAGGAAAGTTGCCCCTGCTAAAATAAAATGAGTGTTACGGTCTGGAAGCTGTTTTCCAGCTACATGATGTAACTGAACTGTAACAATGACGGTAGGTATTTCACCAAGAATAATCTCCTACTCTCAGGATAGAATGCTAAATATGGTCCTTTTGGTTACTGACTGAAATGCACAAAATAATTTCAAGTTTGTAAATAAGGATTAATGTGTCAGAAGCAGGTAAGTAACTGAGGAAGATAACAACATTTCCTAGGAGTATAATGCACAGGCTTCCAGCTTCAGAGCTGCACAGTGAAGCTTAAGTTGCCTTTCACCCCTCCAAATGCAAATGCAACAAGGGCTTTTACTGAAAGGTGAAATTAATCAAAGCTTTTAACTTTTGTACAAATAACTAATTTCTGTGGATCATTCTGTGGTCTTGGGACTGAAAGAATTCAGTACATTCAGTGTTATTTCCATATATTGGTTATGGCAAAGTAGGAGAGATGGCGACTGCAAAAGCAGAGAGGAAATGGAACTGGTTATACCAGTTTTACCTCAAAGGGAATCCCCAGTTGACTGTTCAGACAAGCTTTCCATTTCCTCTACCCCACTAGAAATTACATGTCAATTGTCTCTGACAGAATTATGGATAAAAAGGTCAAAGGATAGAGAGAACTATCACAGCAGGAAAAGAGAAAAACATTCATCTTGATTATACATAAAACTTGGCTTAGTTGTGTGCAAGATTTATAATGAACAGCAAAACTTTTGTTTCAGAGGATTCTCGTTCTCCACTCTCCACTTATAATTAAAACTATTAGGGTTTTGGAGTTTTAAAGTTTTTTTTTTTTTTGCTAGTGAAAATATTATCACAGATCTAAGAAGATAGAGAAATGGGATGCCTAATGTTTGTCTTTGAAAAGTAGCTTTGCACTGCACCTGTTATTGTGAAATAGCAATGACGAGACTGTTAGAAGTGATTACAGATTTAAGGTACCCCATTTTGCAAATGTTCAAATTGAAGCACCCCAAAAGGGCCTAATTTTCAGCTGAGAAAGAGACAGCATTTAAAAAAATTGCACGCCCTAACAGGTGTCTCAAGCTTTGTACTCAAAATCACTGGCATTATTTATATATGTCTTGCCCTAAACATCAAATAAAACACACACAAAGAAGCAGCATTAGAATGAAAAGTCATTTTATTCACCCACTTAAGAGGCCTTCTCCACCTCGTTCAGCAATGTTAAAATTTTCACAAAGCTGTAGGGTAACTATCATTGGAACACAGTTAGTCTTTGGTGTTACAAAAGCTGGGACAATGTTTGCCTGGTATTTACATTTTCACTGGATTTATCATTTAAGACAATTAAGTGATTGGAATGAAAACACCCTGGTCTAGCCAGAAGAGCTACAGTTCCTATAATGAACATAGATATTGACAGTAACAAAATACATAGGCCTAGGACTCATCTGTCAGATTCAGGATGCAATACAAGACAGAATATACTCACTGAAACTTTCCACAAGGTCAAGGGCAACGTGAGTGGCAATCTCCATTCCAGTATTTATGTAAGACTGGCAGTTTTTCAAAGATGAAAGAGAGGAATCCACAGAGTTGAACGAGATTCTTGCACTGCCGGGCATCTTGAAATCGTTACTCTAGAAATAACAGATAAAACACTTTGAATGCAACTTACACCCAAAGAATTTGGGTGACAAAACAGAAGTACAGATAGTTAACCATAAAGCAGCATCAACAGAACCACTGAAACACCAGAGAGCAGGGATGAAATCTTAGCTCCCAAGATGCCAGTAATTTCCGTGGAACTGTAATTCACCAGAGGTTTTCAATTCACCTCCTATTCACTATCAAGCAGAACTACAACACAAAAAGCAACTTGCTGTTCTCATCTGCTAATTCCTACTGCTTAACCACAATGAGGTTCAAACTCAATTATTATGTTCACTTGAAAATTACTGCTCTATTTCAGATCCAAAAAAGCCCATATGCCCAAAAACCTGTGTTTTCTAGCCGTATTATCAATTAGGCTCAAAAGAAATATAACTTCTTGCATCCAATTCAGCCTCAGCAAATACAAGCCTGTTTCAACAGTTGGCCCTCGGAAAAAATAATCTAACAAAGGGCCACTCTTTTAAGAATGTACTTAACAGTAAAACATCTCCCACCGTTTTTAAGTAAAAGCCCACCTTACAAATGCTGCCTGCTTCCCCCAAAGATGCTACAAACTTTTAGTACCAACATTCCATTAGCACAGAATAGCGTTGCAGAGGAATCACGTTTAGTTTCTTTACCACCATCTTCCTTTCCAATACAGACGCACAACCTACAGCCTTGCAGAGATTAACTGCTTCTCCTCTGTCATTAATACAGCCTTCAGGTGGGTTTGCTTATGCTGCACCTGTCCACACTGTTCACATCAGTTGGTTTCTTCTGGACATGGATCTGTTGGAGCAGGTCCAGAGGAGGGACACAAAGATGATCAAAGGGCTGGAGCACCTCTCCTATGAAGACAGGCTGAGAGAGCTGGGGTTGTTCAGCCTGGAAAAGGCTCTGGGAAGAACTTACAGCAGCCTTCCAGTACTTAAAGAGGGCCTACAGAAGAGAAGGGGAGGGACTCTTTATCAGGGAGTGTAGTGATAGGATGAAGGGTAATGGTTTTAAACTGAAAGAGGGTGGATTTAGATTAGATATTAGGAAGAAATTCTTTACTGTGAGGGTGGTGAGACACTGAAACAGGTTGCCCAGAGAAGCTGTGGATGCCCCGTCTCTGGAATTGTTCAAGGCCAGGTTGGATGCAGCTGTGAGCAACCTGGTCGAGAGGGAGGTGTCCCTGCCCATGGCAGGGCAGTCGGAACTAGATGATCTTTAAGGTCCCTTCCAATCTAAACGATTCTATGATTCTCAAAAATTCCAACTTCTGCTCTTCCTTCTTCATGCTTTGCCATAATTTGCTTGGATAACATGTAGCTATATTATAAGAAACATGAACCTGGTATGCAGAATTTTATACTAAGTTGCAGGGATAAGAAAAATTCTGCTCAGCTTTAGATACACAGTTGTTTACAAAAATAAAAGTCTTGGATAGACAGAAATACTGCATTAGTCCAAGGACTATACTGAGATCATATTGGGGGAGGGAGAGAATGGAATCCATAACCACATTTGGGATATACCAGAAGTTTTATCTGAATTCTACACAAAATACCAAGGGGATGAGTTGTTCTATCAACAATAGCCTTTGACAGGCTATAATCCAACAGAAATCTGGGAAATATCTTCACAGAAAGGACAAAGCTTTGCACAAGTTTTGCATACCTGAGGTTGTATCTCCTTCTACTACTTTCCCTGGTATTCCATAACTAAATCTTCGTTTTGCCCTAACCTGAACAACATTGCCACATTCCTCATAAATATCATGCAGACTCTGAGGCTTGAATGCCTGCTGTCATGCTCTCTTCTATCCTAATGTTTTCTTTCATATCTTTTTTTTTCCATTTAAAAAATGTGCTTGGCCACTCAAGACTATCTTATGACACCACTTTTAGGTCATGTGCTTCCAACATTTTAAAAACAGTTCAAGTTCACCACTTGAACTTGCGAATTACCTATAAATTGCTTTCCTCTCTGTACCCTTCTAAAGGCGCGTCTTGCCACAGAGGAGACAGCAGCCTCCAACAACAGCTTGTTATGTCAGCTCGTGCTCTCCCTGCCAAAAGACAGTGATTGCTACCTTTAGAGATCTTTAGAGGCTGTCAAACTAACAACAGAAGACAAGGAAAAAGTTCCACACAGAACTTCTTGAAAGTAAAGGAAAAGGATGCTCTTAAAGATTTAATAACAAATACTTTCAGCTGTTACTTTTTGTTTTTTTTAAAGCACCTGTTTGCCATTTTAGCAAGACTGTTTGTATAGAACCTCTGTGATCCAAATATACAGTACTGAATAGTCACATAAAATCATGCTAGCAGCTTCATCTTTCCGGGCCCATTTAGTGAGAACCTAATTCCCTTCTTGAACTTGGTAAATCTCACTGAGAAAGCCTGCTGTTCTTTTGGAAATTTCACAGATACACACTGTGAAAGGCAGGAATCTGAAAAAAACAACAGTGAAAAGTTAAAAAGGCTTCTTCATTCTCTTGACATTTGTGGAAGCACTGAGCAAACTACACAGGAACAGAAGTTATTGTTTACAATATTAAATCACACCATTGCATTGGTAGTTTCACCTCAATTTGTCTAGTACTATTGGACAAATTTTCCTTTTTTTTTTCTTTTTAATAAAATTTTTCTTAGAAACTGCTTATGATTCCAAGCAAAGATTTCACCCTTTAATTTTCTAAGTGAATTCTTCAGCTTCAGCTTGCAGCTGTCCGTTCTGCCTTCAGAGGAAAAGCCACATCCCTCACTGGAACTGGCTTCACAGCAGTGTTTTTAAGGCACTCTTCTTCGCCAGGAAGGTCTTCAATGGGTGCATCAATGAAGCACTTAAAATTTGCAACTCCCACACACACGCACCCCACACACACACCCCCAACCCCCTCACTTCTGGAAAATACAACCAGCAAAATCAGAGCTGAAAAGGTGACCAAGTGAGACCACCGAGGCAGGTTTTTTTCCTTCAACAATAAGTGATCAAATGGTCCAGACAGGGCCACCAAGCAGCAAGCTTAAATTACAGTTTCTATTCTGCCACTTATTTTAAAGATTTGAGCAAATGAGCTAATTTCTCTATGCCTCCAGATCCCAAACTATGAAGAATAAGAAAAAAAAAAAAGAGTTACTTCTGTAATACAAGACCTAGAGATGACAAGTGCTCACTGACTACCAGAACTAATGTCCACCCCCGGGACACACTCGGTGACCACCTACCACAGGGAGACGTTACTTCCCCCCCACAAAGGTCTGGAGAAGATCCCACCACGCAGGAACGCCCGCTCCCACAGCCCTCCACCTCGCTCCCCGGCCCACCCTGCCCCTCCTCCGCCATGCACGGAGGATCAAAGCCCCCACATCCCCTTCC
>VYZM01008651.1:299100-316322 GCA_013398915.1 Dromas ardeola | reverse complement strand
TGGGGCAGGGAGGCGGGGGCGGCCCGGAGCCCGGCGGGCGCGGGGTGGGATGTAGCTCCGAGCCCGGTCCGGCCGCTGAGGGGTCCGGGGCCCGCCGGGGAGGTTGCCGCGGTCGCTAATGGTGTCCGGCGCCTCGCCGGGCGGGAAGGCCGGGCTCCCGGTTCCCGTTTCGGGGCAGAAGAGGCACTGTCATCTTGAATTTATCTCAGTAGCTTGGAAGGTTGTTGCTGGAAAGTCAATTCGTAACTTTCCATGCGTGTTTCTAAATGCAAAAGCTTATTTTCAGCACTGCCGCGCTGCGTATCTTGCAGGAAACATGTCAATAAATAAAACTGACCAGGAAATGCAACCACAGCACCGAAGCTAACCAAGCCTTCGGTGGTACATAAAGGAACGGAGCTGTATCGTTTCCATTTGCTATAAAAGTTTTCCTTGTTGCTAAAGCCTATTGCAATCGCTGTGGTTGTATTTTCAAAGTGGGTGGCTAATATAAACACGTCTTGTAACGTGTGTTTGCTTTCCTTGCTGCCATGTCCTTGCGTGGTCTCAATTGCTTCAGTATTTGTGATGGTTTCCTTTTTCAATAGTTCTCTTCAACTTTTCTGGTACAAAAGGTCGTGCTTTCCTTGCCTGATCACACAAGTGACTGAGTCAAACATGGTCTATGTGCTGAAGATTAATTCAGTGCATATTTTTTTTCATTTTACAAAGCTGTGGATAATTTAGATTTCATAAATTAAAAAAAAATGAGAGTATGCTTAAAACCACGTATCCATTAAACCATAAAAAAATATAAATACGAACCACTCTGTGTGTGTGTCCGTTTTGTTTTTACAGGTTATTAATGGCGCAGCTAGTTTTCTCATCAGACTTCTTCAAATAACGTAAAGACTAACGATCAGAAGCTGACTGCAGGACTTCTGCTGCTCTGTCACATCCAGCTCCGCGATGGTTGATTTTCTCGCTGAAAACAATCTCTGTGGTCAGGCAATTCTTCGGATTGTCTCCTGTGGAAATGCCATCATTGCAGAACTTCTGAGACTTTCCGAATTTATTCCTGGTGTTTTCAGGCTAAAGGACAAGGCTGATCAACAGAAGTATGGGGATATCATATTTGATTTCAGCTATTTTAAGGTAAATCCTTTGCTTTTTTTGTTAAACTTTTCCTTAAAGTATTGCTGTCCTGCATAAGGATGCTTCATGTTATGAAATGGCCATTCCTGACTATTGTGTTT
Source organism: Dromas ardeola (assembly GCA_013398915.1). NCBI lineage: Eukaryota > Metazoa > Chordata > Aves > Charadriiformes > Dromadidae > Dromas > Dromas ardeola. The sequence continues at coordinate 315,087 of VYZM01008651.1, read as the reverse complement.
ATTACTAGCGTTCTTCAGAATTCACTTCTTACTTGCTTAGTTTTTACCAGAAATTCACCAAACTGAGATAGCAATTGGGACATGCTTGCATGCTAACATTACACTTCTGGGCTATCTTTTTTTTTTGTACTTCTGGTCATACTTAGCCTCATCTTACTCATTTCAGTGAGCAGAAACAGTCTAGGGAAGGTTCTGTGCTTTGAACCCCTAGGCAGAATGTAAGTATAACTGGTACCTGCACTGAGAGTATCAGGGCAAGAAGGGGGTGGCAGTTTTAAGTGCATTCAAGAGCAGTCCCAGCTACATCTTTCAAAATGTTTGATGAGTCATCTGGCCTGTGAACTTTGATGGATACTGATTATATAAAACTTGAGTATTGTATTCTGGGGGTGTATTATTATTATTATTATTATTATTATTATTATTATTATTATTATTATTATTATTATTTTCCTGAAGGAACGTAAAATTATACTTTCACCGTCAGGTTCTGAGGCTGTGCAGTTGGTTGTTTTTCTCTGAAGCAGTACTGTGGGCAGTATGCCCATCTTCCTTTGGTTATCTGTAGCTTATTCTTTGCAGCCATGAAAACTGCTTTCTGCTTTCCTGTTTGACAGTAGTGTGATTGTTCGTTCACTGGACTTGTCACATGTGCTGAATAAACAAATAGATCAAAGAGTAGTGTCCATAAAAAGCCCTTATTTCCCTTACAAAATTAAGCTTCTTGCAGTACCTATTTCCCTCTGCCATTATCAAGCACGATTAAGAAGGAACCACAGAGATTATCTATTCTGACTTTATCTGGATTGTACAATACGAGAAGTGTTAATAGTAAAGCAGGAGAAGGATTTTTTTTTAGTAAGAGTTGTAAATTTCAAGCACTGTGAGCCTTGGACATTGAAAACCTTGGGCGCAAATGATTTCCCGGATACCTTTAGATCTGAGTGCTTGCTGTTTTTAAACAAAATACTTTAATTTTTAAACGCAGGTAGGTATAATTGGAGAGAAATATGATTATCCTTGAAATTGTAAGATTTTTTGAATGTTAAGGAAGAACATCGCTGCTGCTGCTTTTCAGAGTAATCACCAATCACCCCAAAAATCTATACTTATAAAGCAGAGATTACTGAATTTACAGATATTTCCATTACGAATGTGCCATTTCTGTATTCATGATTCTTAGAATTACCTAATGAGAATAGATTTGAGATTTTGAAAATTCAGGCTGTTTACTTTGGGCATTTGAACTTCATGGGCAGTTTGGGGCCTGCTTTTATCCTTTATTTTATGTAGGTATTTTGCATAAAAAGAGAGGCAGAAGAGCATTTTTAAAAGCACACAAAAACTGTCAGCTGGGTATGAAGCTTGATATTTTATTTTAACTCTATCTTAAGCTATTTTTATGGAGTTCATGTTGACTAAATCCTTTTAAGCCATTATCTCATGCTGTTGTAAGTGGTCTGTGGAATTACATTATCAGTATTTTCAATTAAATGTTAATAATATTTACAACTTAACATTAATGGTATTTTAATTTAGATGGTGACGGTAAGACCAAATGGTGGTTATGAGAAGTGTTGACAATGGTAAATGGTTAGAAATGTTTGTACCATTGCTTTAAGGAATTCAGGCTCTTCATCCCAACCCTTTTTTCCCCCACGGTTGTTAATGACATAGTTTCTACATTAATTTGGGGGTGTAGCACTGAGCTAGATCCAGAGTCTATAAAAAAAAAAACCAAACAACAGATCTAATACTTTCAAGCGTTTTCGGTGTATGAGAAGGTAGTAGGCTTTGTGAGGCTTCAATATTATGATTTCTATTTGAGAAATCAATCAGATCAAATGTGTAAAGGAAAAAAAATCCACCAGGGAGATAGTTAGCACTACAAGAAGCACACAGTGGTTTCGGATGCACTGGGGCTTTACCCAAAGCATTAACTATTCTTTTCTGTTGGTTACATGGGATAAACTGTATTTAAAATCATTGCAGATCGTAACAAAGTGTAAAACTCAATGTTCAATCACAAAGTAGCTTCAAAAACTACAGATCCTTGTTTTAGTAAGAAATGTTAATTCTAGTGGTGTGCGCAGAGTGGTGGTTATATGCGTTCTGTGTCCTACTGAAGAGAAGTCAAATAGAAGTCGAAATCAAATATCGTCTCTAAAAATTAATTTCTTTTTTAGGGGCCTGAGACATGTGAAGGCAAACTGGAAGCCAAACCTGAGTTACTGGACTTAGATGAAGAATTTCGTGAAAACAACATTGAAATTTTGACGAGATTTTATCTAGCTTTTCAGAGTGTACATAAATACATTGTGGATTTAAACAGGTAAGGTATCTTAAATACGTGTGGATTTTCTTAAAGACTAGAGTACTCTTTAGTCTTAATACTGAGCAGTTTTTTCGTTAGAGACCTGATGTGCTCGCTGTTGAAGAATATTCATGTGTACCTGAAAACCTGGGTTGCTGGAGTGAACGCTAACTTTACTCCGGTTGCTTCCCAGCTTAATATATGACTTGAAAACATTTAACCTCTCTATCTCAGTTCCTCAGTTGTAAGCTAGAGCTAGTTTTTCTTCTTTATCTTGGAGATTGTCTTGAAGATTTTTTTAATAAAAGGAGACTCCACATCATTAAACTAAGTTTTTTGTGGTCTTGCAAAGCAGAATGTCAGGTAGGTTTTTTTCTTTAACTTTCATTGGAATTATTTTCCTGAACTTAATTTTTCAGTGGAGTTGCCATATTCTCAAGTTTGCTACTCTTATCTGTAAAAAAACAATACGAAATGTTCATTAAATACTCTAAGAAAAAGTGCAGAGAATCTTAAGTGTAAAAATTGGTTTTGTTATTGATCTTATATGAAAGGATTAATTAAAAGATTACATGTTTAAGATTATTAGTAAGTAGTGTTACTGGAAAATCCTTTAATAGGAAGAAATCTTCTGTTAATCAAGATGAACATACTCTGTTTCTAGCTCTACATTCCAAATCGCAATCGAGATCAATTTATGGTATTTCCAGGAGTTATTTTTGAGGAAACTTGAAAATATGACAGTTTTACTAAATTTTGGAGTGGAAGCCTTCTCAGTACTCTCTTCTCAGACTGTTACTCATCCCTAAGAAGATTAAGAGGATGTTAGCTGTAAGTTACAAAGTATCCTCTAGTGTCTTTCACATCAGGATATGGAAGAGGCTTTTGCCAACTGGTTGGCTCTAACCAGGAGTTCCAGCCTCTCATTTCATAGTAGAGCATCTCTTCGTCTTTGAACAACTCCATGCTGCTTGTCCTAGGGAATTGTTCTGATGTGTCTGTTGACTTTCAGAGAATATTGACCAGTTGTGTTCTGAGGACATATGATTTGAGAGCAAAATAGTCAATGACCAACTCTTTGTTATGACTCCTAGATATTTAGATGACCTCAATGAAGGAATTTACATTCAGCAAACATTAGAAACGGTCCTCCTTAACGAAGATGGAAAACAGCTTCTTGTAAGTATTGAACAGTTCTGTAATAGTAGAAAATGAACCAACTAGTTTAGCGACAAACTGAACAAGGATTTAAATTTACTGAATGCATGGAAATGCTATGACTCACTTTTAGGAGGCCAAAGACCAAAAATGTACAGCCTGCTATTTTTCATATTGTATTGACTGCATAGTTGATGTTGGGTTAGGTTACCGGTATATATTTGTGTGTTACTACAAAATAGTATTTATGTGATTTCTTGCCTTCATTCTTCCTTTTTCTAAACAGTGTGAAGCGCTCTATTTATATGGAGTCATGCTACTGGTCATTGATCAGAAGATTGAAGGAGAAGTCAGAGAAAGAATGTTGGTTTCCTACTACAGATACAGGTAATGTATATCGGTTTTCAGAAGGGCTTGAGGCTGGAAGGATGTAACATGCAGTATATTCAGTTAACTAGGTTATTGAATTACAACAAATCAGCAACTCTTTGACTGTCTGGCGATACAGATAGACTCCGATAATTCTGCAGGGCTCTCTGGATGTTAATAGTCATAATAATGTCCTTGCATCAGCTGATTTTCCAGGTCTAACTGCAAAACTGGAGCAACGGATTTTTCATGCTGTCACGATAGAAATTTGAAGTCCGCTGACAAACTTTCAGCTAAAGCTTTAATGTTGCAAGTGCCAGCTATGAAAGTATCACAGGTTCCCAAAGATGTGAGCAAATCTTGGTGAAAAGTCCTGAGCATCTAGACGATAAATGTGTTGCTTCTCGTAGTTACAGTGCTTGCTTAGTCAAATCAATGAGGTGTTTCCAGGGTAGGATGACAGCGTTGTTTGTTATATGACTTCTATATATCCTATATGACTATAGGATTTCAAAGGGCATCAGTGCAAATCCTTTTACACGTATAAAAAATGAGTTAATCCTGTTTCTATGCTTCTTTGACTATGTTTATGCCTCTCAGTATATAATGAGAGAGGATTCCTTAACTCTGGAATGTAGAAATGGATCAGCAAGGGGAATTCAGAAATGGGGAGGAAAAAAGGAAAAGGAAAAAAAAAAAGAAGAAAAATCATCTGAATATAAAGCTACTTGTTTCTCTTCCTGAATAAAGTTCATTTTTCTGTTTTTGCGCTTATCTGGGATTCCAGCATGGACATTTACCAGTGTACTCCTATAATATGGTGAACATTACATTCATGGATTAATCAACCAAAAATCTCCCTGACCTTAGTGTCCGATCATTTTCTTGGAGGAAAGGCATGATTACAGGGGGAGGGAAAGGAAGGAATAATTAGGTCATACAGCTGAATTTTTGTTTTTCCTTTTGTAAAACAGTGCAGCCCGATCCTCTGCTGATTCCAATTTAGATGATATCTGTAAATTGCTTCGAAGCACTGGATACTCAAGCCAGCCTGGAGCTAAAAGACCTCCAAACTACCCCGAGAGTTACTTCAGCAGGGTACCCATAAGTGAAACATTCATTAGCATGGTTATTGGCCGCTTACGGTCAGATGACATTTATAACCAGGTAAGTTACTGTGAGACAAAAGAGGCATCTAAAACTGAATATAAAATGGTTTCTCAGGTTAGTTACTCAACCATGAAGCCCAGAAAAAAATAAACCACGGAATTATGGAGGTCTGAAGGGACCTCTTAAGATCACCTAGTCCAGCCCCCTGGCTCAAGGGGTCAGCTACAGCAGATTGCCCAGGACTGTGCCCAGTTGGGTTTTGAGTATCTCCAGAGGTGCAGACTGCAGAGCCTCTCTGGGCAACCTTCTCCAGTGTTTGGCCAACCTTGCAGTAAAAAAGCCCACCTTTTTTGTTTAATGTCTTTAAACCGTAAATGATTGATCACTCTTAATAATTCTGATTCTTCCAGAGATTCACATTCTTTTAGTTACTGTAGAGATTTATCATCCCTTAGTAGACAATGCGTTCAAAAAGGAACACTAATATCCCAATTCTTAACTATGACAATTGCATTAATAAAAGAAAAGAATAGAAGCCAAAGCAAAGTATGAGTAATGGCTACTATGTTTACAGTCTCCTCTAATATGACTCCTTTGAGAGATCTTTAACAAAGCATTTGCTTTTGAGCAGGCTTCTGTCTTTAGAATGGACAAGCAATCTTATTTCTGTAATTATTGGCACACTTTTAGTGAATCCTGGATAACTGAAACAGTTTATGGATGCCAGAAAACCATAATTTGAAGATTAATGAATGATTATAAGAAACAAAGTCTTAAATCTTTAGGCAGGAATAATAATTTAAAAGTAGGAACCTTATAGAAAACAGTTTAATATTATGGACAGACATAATAACTTTCAAGGGGGAAAAATGCGTTTTCAGCTGTGCAGTGTTCTAGAAACAGACAAAAGATAATTTAGCAAGTTGTGAAGAGAGCCCATTCTATGACATAATCTATGTTTCAGACAGGGAACCATGATGTGTTTGTGAGACCATGCTCTTTTACTTAATCTAGAAATTTTACTTAAATCAGCTGATACTTTGTATCAAGATTACTTGTCCTCTTTTTTATATAATATTGTTGGTTTATTGCCTTTCCATTAAAATAATATTACAATTTTTTTATTTCTGTGTTACAGTTGATAATGAAAGACATAACGTTTCTATACAAAGCATGGTTATAAACAATGTACTTTTTCCAAATGTAGTACAAAAAGTAGGGTAGAAATCTTCAGCTCAACCCAGACTGGATACAGCTTGTTTTACTAAATTGTGTTACGTCTGAGGTGTTATCTCCTTTGATACTTGCAGCTTATTCTTCACGGCAGTGGGCAGAAGCTTCCTGGTTTTTCTTATTAGTGTGAACGTTTAACCTAATAAAATAACCAAACAAAATTAAAGAAAAATAGGGTGTTCCTACATAAAAGCAGAGAACTGTTTTCCTTTGAAAATGTTGAATGTGATTTTGATGCCAACTTTTTTGTTAGTATGGAGGTCATTTACAGCACAATAAAATGTTGCTGTAGCCTGTTAAAGTTAGCAGATGTTTACACAGTCAACTTTTATATATACGGAAAAATATATCTGGTGAATATGCTGCATGTGTAAGTACATCCAGCTTACCTAAATATCCTCCTTGCCTCCTAGTATCTATATACTGTACTCTTTAATGTGACCCGTAATATTTTCAAGTGGTTCATGTTGCGTTATATTATGCTCAGTTTTGTTTTGTTCCCTTTTTCTAGGTTTCAGCATATCCGTTACCAGAACACCGCAGCACTGCCCTGGCTACTCAGGCTGCTATGCTCTATGTGATACTGTATTTTGACCCTTCTATTCTTCACACTCAACAAGCGAAAATGAGAGAGATAGTGGATAAATACTTTCCAGATAATTGGGTAAAAATTAATTCTGTTTTAAAACTGTTCCCTGGATTTAATGTTTTAGGAACAACTTAGCTTATTTTTACGATATGCATTGCAGAAAATAATAATGTCCAAAAACTAGAATAGATTATTCTCTGTGGAAATTTTACTTTGTTCAGAGTGAAGCAGTCTGAGTCAAACCTTCTGGATAAGCATGAAAGGCTATCCTTTGAAAGTATCAATGATCATCTTAAATGCTTAAATCAACTATACTCTAACACCATCGTGATAAAGTTTATCATAGAAAAATATAGGCTGGAAGGTATTATAGGCATCTTCTAGTCCAGCCCTCTCCTCAAAGCAGGGCTAACTCTGAAGTTAAATCAGGCTGCTCAGGCCTTGTCCAGTTAGTTTTGAAAATACCTAAAATGAAGAAATTACAGCCTCTGTGGGTACCTGTGGCTGTGCTTCATCATTCTCATGGTGAAGCATTTCTTCCTTCTGTACAACTGGAATTTCCCTTGTTGTAGCTTGTGACTGTTGCTTCTTGTCTTTTCACTCTGCACCTCTGAGATGGTGGCTCTGTCTTATTCATAACTTCCCTTTAGGTAGTGGAAGATCAGTCAAATCCCTTAGTCAGATCTTCCAGCTTAAGCAAACCCAGCTCCCATAGCCTCCGCTTACATAGTGGGTCCCCGTAAGTGTCTTAGCAGCCTTCTATTTGATTTATTCCAGTTTGTCTGTGTCGGTCTTGTACTGAGGAGCCCAAATCTGGACACACTACTCCAAATGGGAGCTCGTGAAGACTGACTAGATGGAAATAATCACTTCCCTCAATCTGCTGGCGACAGTCTGGTTGACGTAGCCTAGTGTATGATTACTCTTTATTGTCACAAGGCTGCATGTCTGATTCATGTTCAGTTTGTCCACCAGGTCCTTTTCTGCAGAATTGTCACGTAGGCAGTCGGTTCCCAGATTGTGCTGTTGCAAGGGGTTAGTTTTGTCCCAAGGACTTTGTATTTATCATTATTCAGCTTCATGTGGTTTCTGCTGGTGAATTCTTCCAGCTTGTCAAGGGCGCTCTGGATCACAGGCTTTCTCACCAACAAATCCACACACACTGATGTTATTCGGAAACTTGTTTAAGGAGTTACTCCATGCTGTTGTCCAAGTAACTTGGAAGCAAAACCTGTCACTCTGTGCAATTCTATACATCTTTTCAGATGCAGTGATCAAAATGTAATTCCTGTGTGTTTTAGTACTGAGATTTAGGAACTCCGTCCAGAAGTCCTACTCTGCAAAAAATGCGACTGAAGTAGGCTGTCATGTAACAATAGAGTCCCCAGGTAGTCTATATCAAAGGGAATCAGACTTAACGAAGAAGCTATAAATTAATTTATATATCTCTATTCTAACTATAAATTAGTCTATGTATCTGTATTTGTGGTTTCAAATTGTGTTCTTCTGTACCATAAGTGGAACAGTGAAGAAAGGAAGGAAGAAACTGTAATAGCTGGCTATTTTAATAGACATTAGAATCCATCAGTTTCTGAAAAACCGAAAGCTTATTTTAGAAATGAGAACTTGGCATTGTGAATTTTTTATTACACCAGCGTTCTCATTCACTTGACTTCATAGTAAGACATATTCTGATCTAGTTGAAGATGTCCCTGCTTACTGCAGCGGGGTTGGCCTAGATGACCTTTAAAGGTCCCTTCCAACCCAACACATTCTATTCTATTCTATATTGTAAGACAACACCTATCTTCTTGTGATCAGGTACGGATGAGTTAGCTGCATCATAGAGAATACTAGACTCTTGGGCTGATTTCAGATGATTGTTAGCAGTTGAAGTGTAGCCTTTTCAGGAACTGTCATCTACAGGAAAAAATGAGCTTCATTTCAACAATATGAGAGGGATCCTCGTATCGGCAGACCAGTGTCCCATTTGCCTTTACTGGCTTCCTTTTTGTCACTGTCAGAAGAGCTTAAAGGCTGACAGCGTCCCCCTACATGTGATCGGTCCTGGATGGAGGAATAGTGGAGCAAAAGTGTGATAAAGCTCATAATGCCACTGCTCTCTGTGTCCTTCATCTGTCAGTGTCCATGTTTAATCAAGTATCTTACACTTGTAAGCACCGTGGAAATGAAAAAGAAGTTGTAAGTTCATGGGGAAAATACATAGAGGCCAAGGATCATACATAGTGAGTGAAAGAACTGTCAGCTTGTTTTCAGAACTCTAATTAACTGTGCCTCTAATTAACTGTGTGCCTTTTATTTCAAAGTCTTCTTTCTCCTTGATTTCCAAAGGTGGTGGAGCAAGAAGTACAGCTACCAAAAATGTTTAGTTCTCTCATATTTATACCCACAGCATATCACTTTCTACTCATATTGCTAAATGAAAAGTATGTCTTTTTCTTAATGAAAACATAAACGCAACTTCTTTTTTTCTGCTTCCAATCTTAGGTTATTAGCATTTATATGGGAATCGCTGTAAATCTAGCAGAAGCATGGGAACCCTACAAAGCTGCTAAAACTGCCCTCAACTACACGCTGGATCTCTCAAATGTCAAGGAGCAGGTATGTAAGCCAGAGTTAATTATTTTTAGCAAGATTCAAGCTGTGTGGGCAGTATATTATATGACATCAGTAATGCATGGGTCTTTTTTTCTTGCATACAATTATTTGCGTTGCGTTCAAATACAATACTTGGAGTACATAACTTTGAGTTAAAGATACTTCAAAGTTTCAAAATCTGGTCTTCACAACACTGCTTGTTTCACTTCCTCTTGCAGTGTTTGTTTCCCCTAAAAGTTTCAGGGTTGTGACTTCACTTAACAGATGCTCATCGACATGTTGTTCAGTATTGGGATGTCTTAAGCTGACTATAGTGTTTGGTCTTTTATAGATAACAGTTTTAGAAGTTACACATTTATGCTGACAGAGTGTGGCACTCAGTTTTAAATAGGGCCTCATAAATTAAATAAACAATAATCTGGAAAAAGCATCTGATTTAAAAGAATGATACTGGAATGTTGTATGATGCAATGCAGTTAGTTCTTTTTATATTAAATCGTTTTTTCCATGCCTAAAAAACAGTGAGTAATATTGGGTTGGTTGATTGTTTGCCTAGTCAACAAATCAGTTGACTGATGATAGCTAAATGCCTCCTTAGAATCTGACCCTCATGCTCAGGAAAGAACACACAGAAGTGTCTAATCAGGAGAACTGTGTTATGTATTGTCTAGTAAACTTAAGGAATATGAGCAGAAATTTTTCCTTAGTCTTTAGGGAAGAAGTTTGCTAAGTAAAACTGGCATTTAATTCATAACAAGTATTTCCATTCTGGAATAGATTTTTCTTGTTGTTCTTTCTCATTAGGCAATGAAATACTAGTACCAATTTCTTAGGAATAATTTCTGGCAAGTACATAAGTGAATACAGGAAGTTTACAAGTCTGCATTTTTGAAACATTACACTTCCTGTGTAGGCTCTTTGCTTTAAAATTTAGCTTCCATCCTTTGTCATGCAATCGCAGTGTATGATATTGCCTACTAGTATTGATAATAATTTTAATAGCACATTTTTGATCTGTGTGCCCTTTAACTTCTTGGGAAGTCAGTGTCACATCATACATGATGTATTCCATTTGAGACAAGGATTATATTGATGCAAGCTTTGTATATTCTAAGGCAAGCAGGTACGCTGCTGTCACAGAGCGAGTGCACACGCAGGTGCAGCAGTTTCTCAAAGAGGGCTGTCTCAGGGAAGAGCTGGTGCTGGACAATATTCCCAAGCTGCTGAATTGCCTGCGAGACTGCAATGTAGCAATCCGCTGGCTGATGCTTCACACTGCAGACACAGGTAAGACTCTATGCTAGACTTCTGTTACAGATCTGTTAATCCTGCTATACTGGTACTTCACGTTATATCCCAAGGGAAGGTCAGTGTGTGCTGCTGTTGAAGTCAGCAGAGTTTCATCTACTGTTTTCAATAAATTGTTGAGCTGTTCTTTTGCTAACAGTCTCCTAAAGTCTTCAACTGAAACGGCACATGTGCGTTTCCTTAATTCTTGCGAGCTAGACACAGATATAAAAAGTAGTATGAGAAGTCATGACCCTGTTAAATAATACTCTGCAGAAAAGTCTGGGAACTTTATCTTTTCTTGCCTTATCACTTAAAATATATATACTTCATAATATTTTAATAATTAATAGTTTAAAAACAAGGGGTTTATTCTGTTGAACTGAAATTCAACTAAAACTGGTGAATAATGTCTCTGACATGATTTTGGGTCTGTAAACTTGCCTATTCAGACATTCCCTTTGTTAAATGCTTGTGCTGTCTTTGAGGCTTCTTGGTATGTGAGAGGGCTTCTGTTATACCTCCATGCGTTTTCAGTAATGGTTTTAGAAATGTTGATGTCTGGGTTTCTCACTCAGGTGCACTAAACTCACATTTGGTTTGCAGAAGCCCATGGAAGAGTTTTAAGACAGCTAAAGCACCACAGAAACCTTAATTATTTTCCTATTCTGAGGAGGGATGCAAACAGAGAACAAGTGGGGACTTACATATGAGAACAAAATGTTTTTTGCTTTCAATCTATTAAAAAAAGAGTCTATTTACAAAGATTGAAAAGCTTGGCCAAATTCTGTAACAGTGGAGAAATGTCTTTCTGTTTTCAGCTTGTGATCCAAATAACAAACGTCTCCGACAGATAAAGGATCAAATTCTGACAGACTCAAAGTACAATCCCAGGATCCTTTTCCAGCTTCTTTTGGATACAGCTCAATTCGAATTCATTTTGAAAGAGGTACTGTGCTGCTGCCACCTTCATCGTTTCCCCCTGAATGGCAGAACAGAACTGAACACTTGAATAGTAGTAGTACATTTACCGCACAGTCCACTTACATAAAGAACGATTATTTTGATTTGTTAATTGTAAGTTTTCTGTAGAAGATTACAAACTTCTGTTGCTTGGAAGTGACTTTTGCAGTCTTCTCAATAATTGGCAGTTTTCATTCTTCACAATACGTTTATATTTACTCAGAATTTTGCATGAACATCCTGATAACAGGCATAATAAAATCTGTTGAGGAAGCTGCATAAGTTTTTATCCTGCCATACTTTTCTTTTTCAGGCTTTCTTTTAAACAGAAACAAAAGCCTATGTATGTTGAGGATAAGCTGCTAAGAAAACTCTTACGCCTATGTTTGAAGTTCTGCCATTTCTAAAAGATTCCCCATTTAATGCTCTGGCACTAACCTGGTAAAATATTTAAGAGTATGCTTAATGTCACGTATATGCTTTTTAGAATTGGATTTCCCTGCATAGGCTGAGATGACTATGTGAAGTATAAGCCAACATTAGACCAAAGTCTTCTAGGATCTCTAAGCTAAAAAAGTGGCTGGATATTTTTGTAAGTGACTAAAAATCAACAATATCTGAGTCATACTGTTTTTAAAAATTCGGTTAATTTCTATCACTGTATGTCTGTCATGCTGGCTGTATTTCTTAATAGTTTTAATTTTGTATTTAGTATTTTGGCAAGACCTTGAAGTTATGTAGTAGTCACTGTAAGTCAGTTCCATCTGTTTTCAGTATTATTTTATCTATTGTAGTATGCCTTCTTGCCAGTTTTGTAAACCAAATGCTTCGTTTTTCAATAGATGTTCAAGCATATGCTGTCAGAAAAACAAACAAAATGGGAGAACTATAAAAAAGAGGGATCTGAAAGGATGACTGAGCTTGCTGACGTCTTCTCAGGAGTTAAACCTCTTACTAGAGTGGAGAAAAATGGTAATTATTAAAAAATAAACAGTGGGGGGAAAAATTGGTTTTTATTTCTAAGCTGATACAAAAAGAAAATATATGAGGCTAATACTGATAATAAGAAAAATTTTCATGTCCCTCAGCTGCCACATATTTAGGTACCTAATAATTAGATGGCCCTATTTCTAAAAATATTTTTATCACTTTATTTAGATATGCCAGGTAAGACTATGAAATGCCAGTTCACTTTTCTATAATAGAGTTCACATTACTGTGTTCCATGTACAAAGAAGTGCGAAGATCATGCCCATTAAATGCAGGGATGGTTTAATCTCTCCTCATTCTTTCCCTAGTTGCAACCTGGATTTTGGTTGTACCAGCATTTTTTCAAACCTTCTTTTACTTCTCATCTGCATTGAGTGAAGTTCTCCAAGGACTTAAAAGCATTGAATCTGTATTTCTTTCCAGATTTCTTGCTCTGTTTTTTGAAACATCTTCCCCGCCCCGCCCCCCCCCCTTGAACTGGTTTACGAATAAGAATTGTGAATCACTCTCTCATTTGATCAGGAACACTGCATAAAGTGTCAATGTTAGGGCAATGTTTGTGATAAATTCAAACCCATCAAACCTAAAATACAGACAATTTTCTTACGTGGTTCCACTTAAAAGCAGAATTATCTTACTGAAATATTTCCCTTTATCTTTTTGATGTTAGCAAACTTGCAGCTAAAACATAGAAATTGCAACTGCCAAGGCAATTAACATTGTAAAACAGTTCATAAAACAAAAATTTATGATTTAAAGGGTTTTATCATCTTTGTATAGATTTTATAATGCCATTTGTGTTAGTAGTTTTATTTTTAATATTGTATGTGAAACTTACCCGAGCATTTGCCGCTTTACAAGTCTACATGTTGAAAAGGCTGGAAATGTATGAGTAAGATGAAAACTTTGAAAATAATCTCCTACATGTATAGCTGGCTTGTTTGTTTGTTTTGACTAGCAAGTTCCCTGTGTCTTTGTTGCTTATCATACGTGCAAAGATTTGATTAAATTTTTCCTGTTCTTACATAGAAAATCTTCAGGCTTGGTTCAGAGAAATCTCCAAGCAAATAATGTCTCTAAACTATGATGATTCCACTGCAGCAGGCAGAAAAACTGTACAGCTAATACAAGCATTGGAGGAGGTACAGCAAAGAAATTTTGAGATAAACGACCTCATCCTTTTGAAAAATAGCATTTGATACACATGCACTGACTTCCAATAGATGAGTAACAAAACAGATCTGTATTTTAACAGTAATTTAAGCCTTTAGATTTTTGCAGTTTTATATATACAATCAGAAGGACTTGCTTATAGACCTTGTGATTTTAAGATAAGGGATATAGCATGAAAAATCATGCCACCTGGGTTAGTAGGGTTAGTATGGTTTTTTGAAGAAATGAATTCAGTGTTAAACATTATTTGGCAACACCACTCATTTTATTAGAAATTCAGAAAATAAATTCATTTGAATCTAGAGAGGGTGATTTGAAAGGCAGAATAAAAATATCCAGATTTGGTTTGTGTACATTTCTTCTACTTCCATGATATAAAAGAATACTCAGTATGGTGTTTCACAGTACACCTCCTCGAGTAACTTTGCGAAATTTATTATTTAACAGTAGGCCAGGATTTGTTAAGTGTCTTACTATAATAACATCCTGAAGAAATATGTCAGTTTACTGATTCTATTTGTATTGCTTTTCTTAAAGATTAATAGAAAATGGAAAAAAAGGAATTGTTTTATGGGGTTTGTTTGTTTGTTTTTTAAAATACAGGTCCAAGAGTTTCACCAGCTGGAAACTAACCTGCAAGTTTGCCAGTTTCTGGCTGACACCCGCAAATTTCTCCATCAGATGATCCGAACTATCAACATTAAAGAAGAAGTCTTGATCACCATGCAGATAGTTGGTGATCTTTCTTATGCTTGGCAATTAATTGACAGGTATCTCAGCAGGAGCTTTTTCTTCCAAGTCAGTCATCATTTGCGAAACTTGTGGGAAATAACATGCATAGATATTATTAATGCTGTAAGCTTTCCAATTTGAAAACAGTCTTGAAACCTTGTTCTATGAGTTGTTGAGTATGAGTATATTTAACTGTCATCAACTTGAATAAGAATTAACAGCCATCCTTGTCGTGTTGTTAGCTGCAGGTTAAGTGATAGTGTAACTTTTTACTGTCTGTTCTCTTTTAACTATAACAATTTCTTTAAGCTTCTACCTCAAGCCTTTAGTCTAGTTAAGTGTTCTCCAAAATACTGGAGTTCCTATTTCAACCAAGAAGAAACAAGGAAAGACAAATGTTAGAGAACTCCTTTTCCATCACGTGATTTTGCAAAGCTGCTACTTCATTACCTTGATTGTTAATGCTCTCTGATGCGCTTTTCTTTTGCCCCACCTACCCTTTATCGTATAGTTTTTTTTCTAACCAATATCTCTTCAGATCAAAATCCTCCTTTAGTGAAATTCTTTAGTGATCTTCTGCACCGTTTCTAGATTACACTGGTGCTGGTGACATGTGATTTAACAGTTGAAAATAAGAGTTTCAGGGGAAGAAGCTGATTTGTTTTGTTTGTTTCCTACCCCAGCTTTACATCTATTATGCAGGAGAGCATCAGAGTCAGTCCATCTATGGTAACTAAACTCAGAGCCACTTTCCTAAAGGTAAGTGTGAACAACTGTGAATGTACTTGAACACTGCAGGTCAACCAAGGCATTTGTTAAATAAGCCTTAAGGCTGTGAAGTCACAGAAGAGTCAAAACTTCCTTTTGCCAATGTTTTCTATGTCCATATTTTTATGCTCTACTAAATTAACTCCACGTTAGTTTTAAAGAAAATAAAACCAAGTTATGCAACAAGTCATATTGCTGCTGTTAGGCAAATAAGTCTCATCATCCAGCGCTTACACGTATAATGGGCCCTGATGGGATCCACCCGAGAGTGCTGAGGGAGCTGGTGGAAGTCATTGCTGGGCCGCTCTCCACCATCTTTGAAAGGTCCTGGAGAACAGGCGAGGTGCCTGAAGATTGGAGGAAAGCCAATGTCACTCCAGTCTTCAAAAAGGGCAAGAAGGAGGAGCCGGGGAACTACAGGCCGGTCAGCCTCACCTCCATCCCTGGAAAGATGATGGAACAGCTTGTTCTGGGCGTCATCTCAAGGCATGTGGAGGAAAAGAGGGCTATCAGAAGTACTCAGCATGGATTCACCAAGGGGAAATCATGCCTGACTAATCTGATAGCCTTCTATGAAGGCGTGACTGGATGGATAGATGAGGGGAGAGCGGTAGATGTGGTCTACCTTGACTTCAGCAAGGCGTTCGACACGGTCTCCCACAGCATCCTCATAGGGAAGCTT
>VYZM01008651.1:269049-298424 GCA_013398915.1 Dromas ardeola | reverse complement strand
AACACCTCTCTTATGAGGAAAGGCTGAGGGAATTGGGTCTGTTTAGTCTGGAAAAGAGACGGCTGAGGGGTGACCTTATTAATGCTTACAAATACTTAAAGGGTGGGTGTCAGGAGGACGGGGCCAGGCTCTTTTCAATGGTGCCCGGCAACAGGACAAGAGGTAATGGGTACAAACTTGAGTGTAGGAAGTTCCATCTCAACGTGAGGAGGAACTTCTTTACTTTGAGGGTGGCAGAGCCCTGGAACAGGCTGCCCAGAGAGGTGGTGGAGTCTCCATCTCTGGAGACATTCAAAACCCGCCTGGACGTGTTCCTGTGCAACCTGCTCTAAGGTGACCCTGCTCTGGCAGGGGGGTTGGACTAGATGATCTCCAGAGGTCCCTTCCAACCCTATGATTCTATGATTCTATAGTTATTTGCTGGAGACATTGGTGCATAGATGGGATCCTCTGCCTATCTATCAGAGGAGGCTGAAGGAATTACAGAAGTTATGTTGGCTATGCCCTTTGTCTGTCATGAGGAAGATCTGGCATCAGATGAAAATACTTTCTGTAAAAATAATAATGGGAAATCACATGGTGGGGAGAATAAAATTACAAAAAAAAAAAATCTCACAGAACTGGTAAGATTTAAGAAAAAATAATAAGGGAAATGTAGCATTATAGACTGTTAGGCTTTTTGGACTTTCAATAATATTTTTTTTTTCTGTTGACAAACCTGCTGTTGTAACACTGCTCTTTAGGAAGAATCGAGTGCTTTGAGTTGTAGCTTAAGAGCCCGAGCAAGAGAATTCAAGCATGTAATTTATATTAGAAAAGCAGACACATGAAGTTAAAACGTTAACTTTATTTCTAGCTTGCTTCTGCTCTTGACTTGCCACTTCTCCGCATCAATCAAGCAAACAGTCCCGATCTTCTCAGTGTATCACAGTATTATTCTGGCGAGTTGGTTTCCTATGTAAGAAAGGTAAGCATTTGAAGAAGCTCAATTGTCTTGTTCTCTAATTACTTTTTCTTAATTGAAGATATTTTTTCTTAATGAGAATATATTGACTGCATTTGTTTCTTCTCTCATTTACAAAGGTTCTACAGATAATTCCGGAAAGCATGTTTACATCTCTTCTCAAAATTATAAAGCTTCAGACTCATGATATTATTGAAGTGCCTACTCGGCTTGATAAGGACAAGCTACGAGATTATGCTCAGCTTGGACCACGATACGAGGTGCAGTTACAACAGGAAATTCTGAAAAAGTATACCTTATAGGTGGCCAACTTCAACCTAAGTTTAAATTGGTACACTTCCATCGAGTTATACTTTAACAGTCAAGTTGGATTTTTTGACTAATTAAGGATTAAAATTGGCTAGTGTTATTGTGAGTATACCTTAGGCTTCCTGGGGATAGATGAGTAACTTTTGCTCTTCTGTTTGTAAAAGTTTAAACTTTCGATCTTGTAGAAAAGGGGAGGAAAACTAAATATATTTATAAATGAAGGTAAAATTTTTTTGATTTATTTAGGGGAGGTAAGGGAAAACCCTAAAAACCCGAGTCTGAAATGAAGCCCTCCACATTCCACGTTTGGAATGCTTGTTCCAGGAGAAGGAGGAGGTTGAAGACTGAATAGGCCAGCAGGGTTAAGCTTTTTGCTGCCCTCAAATGTGAAGACAGGATGGAGGCACGCGGATTTGATCAGATAAAGCTGCTGTTGCTCATCGGCTTTTTGTCTGTGGGTTTTTTCCTGCACTGTTAACAGTCTGGAAGAGTGAGCAAATATTAAAATGATTTGGTTTTATTTTTAACAGAGGAAGAGGAGGAGCAAAAACCTGAGTAGACCAGTAACTCTTTCCCTCAAAGAACGTATCTCCAGTTATCAGTTAAGATGCCAGCTTTTTGCAGCATTTTTTGCCAGAGTGCTCACTTGTTAAGTGTTTTATGCAAACAAGCTGTAGTCTCTGATTAAGCTGATGTTCAGACCTGAACACTAGGTTTAGACTACCCCATTAAACTTTGGAAAGTCGGTTTATTTTGGGTGGGGGCGGGGATGGAGGCGGCAGCAGTATTCAGTAATATTTCTTTTATTCTGAGGAGGTAGAGGGGAAACTACTTATCTTACGTGAAAGCTTTTCACTCTTGATTGCTGTAGAATTGTAAGTCTGAGCTGTGTTGTCTCTGTTCTATATCATAAATGTCTTACAGATTGGCTTGTCTGAACTGTGAGCATAAGGGTGCTCAACTAATAATTTAAAACTTAAGTGAATGTGCTACTGTATTAAATCAGTGGAAATATTAAAGTGGACTCATTGCTGGCAGCAGGTTTTATTATGGAATAACCACTTTAAGCTATGTCCCTAGCCTGCTCAAAGGGACCAGCTCAGAGTTTTGTCCATGATGTTTTGTATACGTGATATAGCCATCTAGGTCTTTCCTCCCATAAGCTCTCTAAAGCCTCTGAGAGGTACCTGTCCTTTTCTACTGGTAACACGCCTATATTGATCTAATTAAAAGATTATTATTGTACTATAAGTAAGTCTAGAACAAGATGTAAAATTGAAAGTGCAAATGACTTTAAAATAGGAAGCTACCACTGGGAAAGATGTATATCTTTTTAGAGTAATTATTTGAATCCATTGAATCGCTTCAACAAATTGTATTTTCTCTTTCTATTCAAGGTGGCCAAGCTAACCCACGCTATTTCAATCTTCACTGAAGGAATCCTTATGATGAAAACTACTTTAGTTGGTATCATCAAGGTAATGTTTCATTATTCCAGCAGGAAAAAGTCATTTGGTGGCAATTAGCACTTTAGTACAGATATTTCGGCACAATAAGCAAGACCTTGAGGAAAGATAAAAAGACTAGAAAAAATGAGTTTGCATACAACTTTTCAAACGGTGGTGCCTAACTTGGCAGCCAGGTAAGGACTGTATTATTTAAGGTTGTTAAGAACTCACAGTTCTCCTTGTACATAGATTCATCAACCTTAATTGACACTTTTTTAAAGTTCTACTGGAAAAATGACTGCAAGCTTTTCTAAAGAGCTGTTTCTTCCATTGGCAAAGACTGCTCTTCCTACATTAAGATACCTCTTTCAGGACTTCAGGAGTGAGCATTCTTAAAGAAATATACACTTCTTAATGCGTTCTGGCTTTTTATAACTGTACAACATTCTCAATGGATCATTAACAGAGATTGAATATGGGATCTATAAACCTTTGCAATTCAACTTAAAGGAATAATTTCTATCGGGTGGAAGTAATTAATATTTATTCTTTGGACAGGCACTGCTGGGAAAGTGCATCTGTTAGCACTGCTTTCCTATTACATCATAAGTGCTTAATGTCTTTTTTGGTACCAACAAAATCCATTATATTTTTTTATACCTTTCTGACTTTAAGAAAAAAATGTTTCTTTTACTTAGGTGGACCCAAAACAGTTGCTAGAGGATGGAATAAGGAAGGAGCTAGTAAAACGAGTAGCTCTAGCTCTTCACAGGGGACTCATCTTTAATCCTAGAGCCAAGGTGTGTAACAGCTTGATTTGATTATGTATCTTGGGATTGCTGGGATCTCTTTTATTATACCACCTTTTAGAAAATAATTTGTACTTTTCTGTACAGATTTCCTTTTTATAAAAAAAGTACACTTTTTTAACTTCCTAAAGGTTATTTGGAATGCTGTATTTGATGTTAAAGTGAGTTTATAAACTGTTAAGAGTACATAGAATTCAAAAACGTATTTTTATTCTACTGACGAGTGTCCCATCAATTCTCAGTTCACAGTTCTGTCTTTGTGATGACTGATGATAACAGATGATATGTATAAGCCGTGTAAACATAGAAAGGCAATGATAGAATAAGGAGTGCGACTCCATGTTTTGATCCTGTCCAAATTCTTGAGTCTGTCTCCCAGCTCAATCAATAGTACTACTGAAGCCTAAAATAAACGTTAAAAGCAGGAGGAAAAAATATTTAGGAAGAAAAATTACTTCAGATATCAAACAACCTTTGATAAATTTCTCAGTGCTTTTCAGTTTCGGCTGGAGCACAGTGAAATCCTCTAGAGGTTGTCGTGTAAAAGTTTTTAGAAGCCTTTTACATTCTCTTTGTATTGAACCTGTTCAGTTTTGGTTTTGTCTCTTTTTTTCATCTTTAGCCAAGTGAACTGATGCCCAAACTGAAAGAAATGGCAGCTACAATGGATGGGTTCCATCGATCATTTGAATATATCCAGGATTATGTCAACATATATGGCTTAAAAATTTGGCAAGAGGAAGTGTCTCGTATTATTAACTACAATGTGGAACAGGAGTGCAATAACTTCTTAAGAACAAAGGTACTAGTCAAAAACAAGAGCAAGTAGAAAATTGATAAATGTCTTTATATTTGGATGTTAAAGCTTGTGACTGATGGAGCATATATGCCCCATTGTGCACAGTCCCTGCTGTACTAACTGCTGTGTAAAACGTCTGCCCTCAGCTTTTTCTGAGTGATTTCAGCATCCCCACTGCATTAGTTGTACATAAGAAGAGCAAAGTACCCCAAACAGAATATTTTCATATCTCTTGCCAGTGAACAATAGCCACCTTTTTTGTTAAGGAAAACAGAAAATAACTACGAAATCACAGTAGTCCTCTGTGTGTCTATTGTTAGCCATCAGAATGCAGACTTAGAAAGATTGCAGTAGTTACCAGCACGTTTTGTGATATTTCACAAGCGGTAGAGTGAATAGATCTTAAATTTAGCGAACAAAATGGTGGCTAGTCTTACTGCAGAAAGGAGCAGATGGAATTCTCACCAGAGTGTAGGTAGTTCTCTCAACCTCCACACTTACCTTCTGGTTGCTCTTTGTCATAAGGCTTGTTCTTCTCTTTGCTTTGTTCAGTTTTTATAGCGTCCTCCTGTGTATAATTTACAATATTGTTTTACAGTGTACTACTTTTAAATTAAACAAAAGGAATAAAATTTTTAAGCAAATTGAAAACATGCAATGGTAACACACTGCAAATTACTCTAAAACTTATTTTTCAGATTCAAGACTGGCAAAGCATATACCAGTCTACTCATATTCCTATACCAAAATTCACTCCTGTGGATGAATCTGTAACATTTATTGGTCGGCTTTGTAGAGAAATCTTGAGGATCACAGACCCAAAGTAAGTACTGTGTGTGACAAGCTTGTATTGCAGCACCGTGCGTTGGAATGCTCCAATTCCACCATATACAAACAAAATATAAACCAAATAGTTTTTCCTTAGCTGTCATGTCACCATCTTTATCTAAAATCCAATTTACCCAATCCATCCTGTACATTTTAAATATTAGTCTAGAAAAGTTGTGATTTTAGTCTAAGAAAGAAATCAATGCGTCACACAAATGGAGAAGAGAGAAACCGGGGAAGGGTGACAAAACCATTGCGGAGAGAGGAGCAACTAAACACCACCTGAGATACTTACAGAGTGTTTCTAGTCTCTTCCTGAATAAAATAAATCATTACTCAGATTATCACAGCACCTATCTGCAGCTTATGCTGAAGTATTTGTTTAATTTTTCCTCAGAATCACGTGTTACATTGACCAAATGAACACCTGGTATGATATCAAAACTCATCAGGAAGTAACCAATAGTCGTCTCTTCTCAGAGATCCAAGATACTTTAGGCACCTTTGGTCTCAATGGTTTAGACCGGCTGCTGTGTTTCATGATTGTAAAGGAACTGCAGGTAATTTTTGAACTTTGGTTTCTCAAGGTCACGATGCTTCTATTGTTTAATAACTTCCAGTGAAATAAAATCTCTTAATTTTTTAAATGGTAAATTGATATGAAAAGCATTTGAAAAATATGTGTTCAAAGCCAAAGGTAAGAATTTCGGTTACAGATACAACTATGAAAGTTGGCATTGTTGAATAAATGGTGCTGTGTTAACACAATGTTATGCGTTATGTTAAACGGTGGTTTGCAAGGAATGCCTTTTGAAGGAGTACACTGTGTATAGTCAAAAGTCAGTCTCGGGTCAACTTCTGTTTATCTGTCTAGATATCAACAAAGAATTAGATTTTTTTGGCTCTGCCACGATATAAATAAGGTGTCAGTTCTGTGGAATGACTTTTCCCCTAATACCTCCATGTGTAACCAAGTGTTTTTGTTTTCTGAGAAGAATCCAGTTGTAGCCTGGTTAAAGATTTTAAGGAAAATAAGTACTGATGAAGATAGTTCTTCCTCAAAAATTCAATTAGTAGGTGTATACAGTTGGTATTACGTATTGATGAGGGGGATCTGCTGATTGTCCTAACGCTGATTAGCATAACTCAAAAAAGCACAAAGTCTAACTACAAAATTCCTCAACACTTCATCTGTGGGTATATTTTTTCCCTGCCGTGAAAAATGTGGCTCTTGTACCACCAAGATTAAGCACAGAGTACATACGTGAGGACTTTACTTACTTATTTCTTTCTTTTCTTTAGAATTTTCTCAGTATGTTTCAGAAAAATATATTGCGTGACAGGACAGTACAGGATACTTTAAAAGCACTTATGAATGCTGTCAGTCCTCTCAAAGGAATTATAGGTAAGCGCTTACTGCTTAAGATGGAAGAAAGCCATTGTCTTTGTACATTTGCATTTATTTCTCTTCTTACTTGTTCTTTTTTTCTAACGCCTCACCCTTTTTCTTTTCTCAGCAAATTCAAACAAGGTTTATTCTGCAGCAGTTGCAAAAACTCAGAAGATCTGGACAGCATATTTAGACTCCATAATGAAGGTTGGTTTATGTGACTTAGTAATACATAGAATTCGCTCTAGGCTCTTTGCTTCTATACTTTAATCTGCGTATTTTACAACGTTGTTCTATGTTGACCTGGAATTCTGTCACACAAGTGAAGCAGGCCTGGATTTGCAAGAGGGCCTGAGATTCGTTTGTATGGACAACTCACGCTCCACAAAGCGCTTAGCACTGAGATTCATATGTAGTAGTTCGCTAAAAATGGAGTCTGGCACTAGAGATGTGATCTGGGAAAACCGAGTTAGTGCACAGTATCAGGAGCTCTGAGACTCCCCACTGTGCCCTGTGAACATAAGGAACTTAAGGCTAAAGTTTGGAGCAGCAGCATTTCCTGAACTTGCTGCCTTCACACAGAAGGCAGACTACCGTGCTGAAGCTGTAAACAAGCTACTCCATTAGCTCTGTCTTGTCTTTGTAATGATGTTTTGCGACCAGTGAATTTCAGAGTGCTGTGAATGTTTGTTTGTGTCACTGAAGAGAAGAGGAAGGGTCGGGGAAGGAAGGGGAAGGCTGACTGCAACAAGCCTCGCTGGTTTTTGTCCCATTGCTGACCCTAAGGTCTAGGGAGAGGTGGGGAAAAGAGTACAAGTATTTTCACTGGCCATTGAAAAACAAGCAAGTAACTGGGCTTTTATACCTGTTACCTTTTTAGTGCCCTTCTCACGCTGCCTGTATTTGCTACCGTGAACTGTGTGTAAATCTCAAGTGCCGTGACTACGCCCCTTTGGACTGCGCGGTTGGGGTCTGTCCGCTCTGACTGCGGGCAGGCTGAATCGCTGCCCTCTTACCAAAACGAAGAAGCAGCTCCAACCACTGCGTATGTCCCTGCTCTGGGCAGCCCTACAAAGGCCATTAGGTGTAACGAGGACTTTGTGTCATCTGTTTAACTGTAAATTGTTACTCATTAAGTTTTTCCTTAGTTTGACTTTACCCTTCCCTCATTGCGTTCAGTGTAACACCCCACCCTCTTTTTGTTTGTTTGTTTCAACAGGTTGGTCAGATGCAGATTTTAAGACGACAGATTACCAATGAATTAAATTATTCCTGCAGGTTTGACTCCAAGCATTTGGCTGCTGCTTTGGAAAATCTCAATAAGTAAGAAGCAAAATGTGCTGAAGAGCTGCTTGTATCACTGCGATGTAGTTGTTATCAACCCGGCAATCCTTAAAATCTAAATTACGGCAAAATGTGGAGTCTGATTGTATTCAGGGTTTTGCTGATGAGTATTTGATTTTGAACCAAACAGAAACACTAAAAATAAATAACTTGGCAAGTAATTTATATGAATATGCTAATGGACAGTGCAGCTTCTAATTGTGTTTGTTATACCTGGATTTGAGGTCATCTTTGGATGAGAAGTAAGAACAGGGAAAATGTGTGGTGTTGATTTTTGAAACAAATATGACGTTTGTAAAAAGATAATCCAAAAAAGGTGGTTTGCTCTTGCTTGTAAACACACACAAGTTTTGTGCCTGTGAATTTTTTAAACTAATACAATGTGGCATTGTGTAACATTTATTTTGAGGGTAATTTAAATAAGTGTTTAATATAGTCAGTTTCTTTTCCTTGCAGAGCAATACTGGCTGACATTGAAGCACATTATCAGAACCCATCACTACCTTATCCTAAAGAAGACAACACTCTTTTGTATGAAATCACAGCTTATCTGGAAGCAGCTGGCATTCACAATCCATTAAATAAGGTCAGGCTTACATTCCATTGCTTGGTACAGTTTCCTTTTTCTATTTTATTGATAATTAACTGAGGAAAACAAATTAATATGTGGAAGAACTGTGTTTCCCTTTTTTTTTTCCCCACTCAGATCTACATAACAACAAAACGTCTGCCGTATTTTCCCACTGTCAACTTCCTATTTCTCATTTCCCAGTTTCCGAAACTTCAGTACAACAGAAACTTAGGTATTGTATAAGTTGTTGTTTGTCTAAATCTAATGAAAACCTATGTGAAATTATCTGTAGAGAAGACAGTAAAATTATCTGCGTAGAAAATACTCGGTTTCTGACTTTAGTCCATCATCTCCAGGCAGGTTTGTTACAATATTGAAGCCAAATACAACGGAGTAGGAATCAGAATCCAAACTCCTGACTTTCTTATTCTGTCCTATGCTTTAGTTAATATCATTAAGCCGTTTGCTATGGGAGAAAGGAAGTTGTTACATTAGTTTTTAATTTTTATGTGTGAGCAAGCAGATGGAGAGGCACAGCAAAAAAACTCATGAGAGTACTGATACAAGTTTGCCTTTGCTCAAAGAATATATTCTGGTGTATAAACATGTGTCGTTTGGGGTTTTTTTTCCTGTGCAGGAGTGGTGTGCAAGCGGCCAGCTGATCAAATTGACTGGCTTCCTTTAGTTCTGGGCCTCCTTACCCTGCTGAAACAGTTTCATTCAAGATACACAGAACAATTTCTGGCTCTGATCGGTCAGTTTATTCGTTCAACGATGGAACAGTGCACAAGGTACCCGTGTGTTACTTTTTCCTTAAGTGTCACCTCTGTGAAGAGGGCTTCAGTAGTATTATCACTGCTTTTTCAATATATTTTTCTAGCAGAGTACATTTGACATAATAATAACAATATATTTGACTAAATATAAGGTTAAAATACTATTTACTTTTGTAATGGAATCACACAGTACCTAGTGGAAACGGTGTTATTTGAAGGCTGGCATGTTCATGTAATTTTATCCAAATAACTGATCAACTAGTAAAAGTATGATCTTCGTGGTGGTTTAATTTTAGCCAGAAGATACCAGAAATGCCTGCGGATGTAGTGGGTGCCCTCATGTTCCTGGAAGATTACATTCGCTACACAAAGTTACCAAGAAAGGTAAGAAAGAATTCTGTGTCTCCCGCGCGTAGCACTGAGCAGGAGTCCTGTCCAGATGAGCTAAATCTTGGTTTGTGCCCTGGTGACGTACTAGCAGCTCGATCACGCGTATCTACTCTGGAACATGGCATCATCTGTAAACAAATATCCAAAATAGCAGACTTGTTAATTTTGTCCAAAAAGCAGTATTTGACCCTTTTCAGATGTTCTGGAAAAGATTGCCAAAGGGAAATACAGATGAAAAATCTGTTACCTGATAGGAGTGGGTCATAATGAATGCTGTACCCTGCGTGAACTGCAAATTGTGTTGCTTGCACGCTTTGTGTAACTCCCTATACTAGTCATAATATCCTTACGGAAAAAAAATTCTAGAAAATACAAAAGGGACACAAAATAGAGGAAGGATTTCAGTTTTGTGCAGATTTAAGAAGAGTCTGTTCCATTTAATTTTCAGAGAGCGAGTACATTGCTGGGGGGCTTTTGGGAAGGGAAGAAATAGAATAGAAGTTCTGAGATGTTGCAGAATTAAGTAATAATAAACTTAGCAGTATTCTAAGTGCAGGGCAAAAAGCTAACTAGCAAGTCTAAATTTTGGTGAAAAACCATAGAATCATAGAATGGTTTGGATTGGAAGGGGCCTTAAAGATCATCTAGTTCCAACCAGCTCCAGCCGAGTTCCTTCCCTTCCCGCAAAAGCGTGGCTTCCCGGGCAGCTGCGTTATTTCACATGCAAGGGGAGTTCTGAAAGTCTGGGCTTGTAGAGAGCGTTTATTTTAGGGTTAAATGCAACTTAACTGCATTTGAAGATGAAATCTTATTTATACGTAGTATTAAAAATAAATCATAATCCCATTTGCTCTAGGTTGTACCTCAGTGATTCCTGAATAAGCCATTTCCCAGCTAATACTCAGAGCTAAAAGAGAGACATTCTTCCCGTTTCCCTCTTTTTGCCAGCCCACAGTGCAATGTAGTAGAAAGTGGCCGTGTCGGTCTCGCAGCTGATCTGTCTGGTGCTGCCCGCCCTTCCTTCCGCCCTTCCTTCCGCCCTTCCTTCCGTCCTTCCTTTCCCCCTTCTTTCCCCCCTTCCTTCCGTCCCTCCCCAAACAAGGACACATCCAGGAGCACATCCTAAAGCTGGGGTGGTTCAGGTCAATAGCGTTGTGTTCTTGATTCATAATTAGATATGCTTGTTAATGGAAGAATAGAGCGTAGGAATGAATAATGAAGAAAATACCTCGCTGTGCCTTCCTCTTTACTTCAGGTTGTTGAAGCGCACGTGCCAAGCTTCATTTTTGATGAATTCCGAACTGTTCTATGAATACGGAGAAGGACCAAGTCTTTCCCCCAAACCTGAAACGGTGAGTCGGGGACTGAGGATGAGAGAAGTATCTTTTCTGTGCTTTAAGGCAGAACCTGCAACTGTCTCTATGAAATGTAACCATCAGCACTAGTCTAGCTAATTAATGCTTGTTTAGATCTTGGCATGAATATGCAATTTGTATCTCATCCAAACAGTGTACATTTTGTACTGCGCATTATAAATGCTGTATGTAATTGTTTATGTATAAATCATCTCGGTTTCTGTTCTGAAGAACTAGTTGTGGAAGTTTGACTTTTCTATCACAAATGAACAATGAAATTGGAAATAAAGGTGTTGGATAGTTTGCCAGGACTGAGGATTCCAAAGTATCAATTTTCCTGTTAAAAGAACCATTAGTGAGAGTGAATACACAGTGAAAAGAGGTTTGGTGTCTGCCTCCGTATACAAAGTTAATTTTCCTCTATAGTGGACAGAAAAATAATTAAATAGCCATAGGTGAAAAGTCCCGTCGTGCTACTTAAAGTCACAAATATTTCTTCCAGTGCAACTGTAACATGACGACTCTTGGGGGCAAGGTGTTTATTCACATAACTTTCAGTCTTGGTATGGAACCTTTTACACCTGGCATAATTTTCTTGCTGGGGGCCGCTGTGGGAATGACAGTGGGGGATGTTATTCCATAATATTCCATTGGTCCCTGACCAGCTTGGGCCCTGGAGCTTGTGCAGGAGTGGGCTGTGGCACCCACCACTGTGCTGATCCCAAGCCTGTAGCCTTCAACCAGCACCGGCTGCTGCGCTGGGGCAACTGGCACAGCCCCAGGATTCGTCACAGGGTTGTGGCTCAGCCCCTGGAGCGGTGCCACTGTCCCCACTGTGTCGCTCCCTCCAGTACGTTGATGACATCCTCCTGCCGACCTGCCCAGCACGATGTCGGGGAGGCACTGAGCGGTGGCGTTGGCGCCGCGTGAGAGCACGGTGGGGAAATTAGTGTGAGGACCAGCAAATGAAGTACGGTTTTCAGGCATCATCTGGCAAGGAGCCTCCCGGATTACGGAAACAAACAAAACATACAGCTGAGACCCAAAACGGGGTTGGTGTGCAGCGCTTTGTGGGATTACTGGGGTGCTGGCACCAGTTTATCCTGAACTTAAGCACAGGTTTAAAGGCCCCTGTATAACGCAGTGAGAAAGAGGAACCAGCTTGTATGGGGGAAAGATGGAAAAAGAGCTTTGGAACAAGCCCAGCACCCTGCCTGCCCTGCGGTTGCGCTGGGACCTAAGCTGCCTCGCCACCCCTCTGAGCTGGATGTGCACAGGCACAGACACCCCCCGCTCCCCAGCAAAACGGGGAGGGACGGGGTGGTGCAAGGATGGTGCCTGTCGTCCTGCCACAAAAAGCTGTCTCAGCAAGGGGGGGGAGCAGCCAGTATGCAGAACTGACGGCCGTGCTCGCGATATAAGAAAAGACCCCCAGCTCCCCTTCGGAGTTCCGTTCTGCCTTCTGGGTGGTATGTAAGGCGTTAACTGCCTGGGAAGTGGCCAGCTGGCCAATATGCAGGAAACCACCGTAGGGGTCAGGATTTATGGAAGCCCTTAACCCAGAAATAGGTGAATTTTCACCTGTGGGTCTGACATGCTGATGCTCGCGTCGCCCAGGCTCTTGGGGAAGCGAGGAGCACGATGCTGCAGCTGATCCATCAGGTCAAATTCACGGCGCTGCCTCCCCATACCCCGTCTCCTGACGCCCTGCTGCCCGATGCCGAAGCTCTCACTCCTGTTTCTCAGTGCTCTTATGCATAAGGAGAGGGAAAGCCTCATGAGAAAAACTGCTAGAAAAAGAAACAGGACCGAACTCTTTGATGGTGCCTGTTTGGTTGATCCCCATCCATCCTTCACAGTGCTGGGCTGTTCCCTCCTTGTCTCCATTGGTTTGCCATTAAGTCAGAAGTCCCCCGTCAGGACTGTCCCGTCCCCTCTCCTGCTCAGAGCAGGGCAGCCGGCACCGGGTGCCCAGGGCTGTGGCCAGATGGGTTTTGAGTATCTCCAGGCATGGAGACTCCTCCACAACCTCTCTGCGTGACCTGTTCAGGTGTTGGACCACCTGAACAGTGAAAAAAAGTTTTTTCTTATGTTTAAATGGAATTCCTTGTGTCTTAGTTCGTGCCTGTTGCCTCTTGTCCTGTCACTGCACCACTTACTGTCACTGCAGTCTTTATCTTCTTTACTCCCTCCCTCCATCGGGTATTTATCCACACGAATAAGATCCCCCTGAGTCTTCTCCTCTCCAGGCTGAGCAGTCCCAGCTCTCTTAGCCTCTCCTCGTGTTACAGATGCTCCAAACTATTGCCTTCATGGCCCTTCAGTATGTCCATGTCTCTCTCGCACTGGGAGCCCAGCTCTGGACACAGCACCCAGACGTGTCTCGGCAGGGCTGGGCAGAGGGAAGGACCTCTTCCCTCAACCTGCTGGCACCGCTCTGCCTGACGCAGCCCAGGAGGGCTGGTGGCCATCACTGCAGGAGTGAACTGGTGTCCCGCAGGCTCCCAGGGCCGTCTCTGCCCAGTTGTTTTCCAGCAGTTGTCCCAGTGCCTGGGGTTATCCCTCCCCAGCGGCTGGACTTCACGCTTCCCCGTGCTGAACTTGAACTTTCCGTCAGCCCGTTTCTCCAGCCTGTCCAGGTCCCCCTGACCAGCAGCACAACCCTCTGCTGTGTCAGCTGCACCTCATGGTTTTGTATCACCTGCGAACATGCTGCCGGTCCGTTGCCCAGGCCATTAATGAAGACATTAAACAGTCCTGGCCCCGTATTAAACCCTGGGGCACACCAGTAGTGACTGGCCTCCAGCTGGGCATTGTGCTGCTGATCACAGCCCCTGGGTCCAGCCGTTGAGCCCGTTGGTTTAAGCTTGGGTTTCCCTTTGTAAGCTGATGCTGACTAGTCCCAGTCCCCTTCTTGTCCTTTGTGTGTTTGGGGATGGTCTCCAAGTCTACTTACTCCATCACCTTCCCAGGGATGGTGGTGAGGCTGGCTGTTTTGCGGCTTCCCTCATCCTCCTTCTTGCTGTTCCTGAGACAGGAGTGATGGTGCTGTCATCCAAGGCCCCAGGATCATCACCACCATTCACGGAGAATTGAGAGTGGCAGCTCTCGCTGCACCCGGGGCTGCGTCCCACCAGCTCCCATGGACTTCTGTATGCCCGCATTGTTTAAATATGTTCCCCGACGTGGTCCTCCTCTGCTGGAGGACCGAGAACTGATCTGTAGGGTTCACCTATTCCCAACCCAACCTTTGCAGAAGCTCAACCTGTGTCACAGTAACTTGGCTTTCAGGGGGGAAGGATTTTAACTCCAGCCTTCTGCACCACGGCTGGCTTCGTTAGGCGCACAGCCCTCCCCTCTCCAGCAGGCAGAGGCTTGCCCAACGCCCACGCAAGAGCTTTGGCGTGTTCACGCCACAGAGATAGAGCGTAGGTGGGGGGAAGCTGGTGCCCGTCTGGCCCCAACATCTCCTCCAGGCGTGGGGGACGCAGCTCCGCTCTGGGAGTGAATAGCGCTTTGGCTCAGGCACCATCAGCAGAAACCAGCCCTGTCCTGCAAACCTCGAGGGCTGGGCTGGGCTGCGTCTTCTCAGGAACTAAGGAGTCCAGGACACTCTTATCAGGAGCCAACAGCACCAGCCCGAGCTGAGACTAGACATAATTAAAACCGCTACAGCTGCACTCCCACACATGCACCGCGGGGGGGGTTGGCTACCAGTCCATCACTTCACGCTGTAAATACCTGCAGCCCTCCCCGAGCCCACCGAGCTCTCCTGGCCACCATCTCCCCCTCCAGCAGGGACACCCCCCAGGGCCACTCCTCCAGGATGAGAGACCCCTCACCCGGCTCTGGTACCTACACCGAGGTAAGGGACATCCTACAAGAGGCCTAGAGGTGTATTATATGCTAATGACATTTATATATCCACATTTATATAAGCGTGGTAAGTACTAGAGTGTTTGACCGTTGCCTAATCACCGACTCAATCATCATTTAAATCACTGTTTAACTACACATTCAATTAGTGCTTAATCACCATTTGATTACCATTTGATTTTCATTCAGTCACCCATTAATTACCATTTGGTCATTGTTTGATCATTAGTAAAACCTTTCTAGTTAACCTCACAACGATGACTTCCCTCAGTAAGTCGGCTGCGGCCCCAGAGAAGCAGATGGGGACGTTCAGCAGGGAAAGAGGGAGCGCCGTGGTCAGACTGCAGGGGAAGAGGCACAGATGGGGTGGAATGGGGGAGAGGGGAGTGGGTATCACCCAGCTTCCATAACCTGAGGCCTTTAGTCTCTAACCCACGCTAGAAACACGTACTCCTGCTTTAACCGGTAGGAAAGCGAAGAGCAACCGAGGAAGAACGCAAACTGGCGTCAAACTCTTTTTTCCCTATTTGACTTTATTTTTAAGCCTTTCCTTTAGAAAGCTCTAAACTTGCCCAAAACAAACGCAAATATCCTGTCCCCACCACACATGTACAGCTTCCTACAGTTGGTTAAGAGAAGGGAAAACACACAGAAAACTCAACATACCGGGGCTTTTGTTATTAATGCAATTATTTATGATTAAGCCTCAAGTTTTAGGTCCTGTTTAAGATTTACATCAAACCCTGGGGGGAAAGCGGATTACAAGGGGCAGCTCAAGGGCAGGGTAAATTACCGCTCTTGACTCAATAAGTAGAAAAATCAATGATTTTATTACTGAGGAGAACTAGGGGTCACAGACAGACTAGGAAAAAAAAAAAAAAACCTCTGGAAAAATAGTTGTACTCAGTTTCTGCAGGTGAAGTAGCCCGTAAACATCAACCTGCATCTTTCCTGTGCTCTGGCTCCTCCCAGCGTGCCTCAGCAGGGAAAGCAGCCCTGCATTTCTTCTTTAAAACAGTAATTGCACCCAAAGTCTCAGAAGTGCTTTAAGACGACCTGACTCTGATCTCTTCTGCTTTGGGACATATCCACGATGCCAGAGTTAACCGGGATTCCTCCCTGGAAATTACCATCCCGTGCTTTACCCAGGTGTAAGCCACTAGTGCGGGAATTCCCTGTCACTTCAGGCAGGTACAAACCCACCAGTACGCAGCGTGCCACGGAAGTTAAAATGCAATTTATACCATTTTTAGTTATGATGCTTAGTTTTAATTCCTGTGGCTCTTCAGACAAAAACAGAAAAATTAAATATTTAGAATAATTATAGAGCAGGTGTAGCAGACACCTACTGGTTATAGCCATGATATTTTCTCATCCTTCCACGTAATCAGAACAGGTAGCAATCCACAGAAAACAAGGCCTCCAGCTTTCATATGCTGTACTTTTTTTAAAAAGTAACAACAAATAAGACAGCAATGAAAATCCAGTTATATGCAAACGAAGCAACATCAAATAATGATGTCCTCCATCTTCAAATTCTCCATTTATAAATCTATGTAATGCAAAAACGAAGTATCAGGCAAGAAGAAAAAAATAGTCAAAGTTCTTATCTCCCAAGAAATGCCACCAGAGCAGGGAGTGGGGGCTGAGGTGCTGCTCCGCGCAGAGGGTGCCGGTCACCGCGCGCCACTGCGAGCCCCGTCCCAGGGATGCCCGGCAGCAGCGGCAGGAGCCTTCCAGCCACGGCATCACGTCCCGCTGCTGCCCGGAGCTGCCACCTCACCCTACAGCCAGGGCCACCGCAAGGTGTTTGGTTCCCAGCAGCATTGGTCCTGCAGTACTGTGTCCAGCTCTGGAACCCTCAGCACAAGAAGGACATGGACCTGTTGGGAGCGGGTCCAGAGGAAGCCGTGAAGATGAGAGGGCTGGAGCCCCTCTCCTGTGAGGACAGGCTGAGAGAGCTGGGGTTGTTCAGCCTGGAGAAGAGAAGGCTCCGGGGAGACCTTATAGCCCCTTCCAGCACCTGAAGGGGGCCAACAAGAAAGCCGGGGAGGGGCTGTTTGCAAGGGCATGTAGCGATAGGACGAGGGGCAATGGTTTTAAACTAGAGCAGGGCAGGGTTAGATTAGACATTAGGAAGAAGCTCTTTACAATGAGGGTGGTGAGGCACTGGAACAGGTTGCCCAGAGAGGTGGTGGAGGCCCCATCCCTGAAGACATTCAAGGCCAGGCTTGATGAGGCTCTGAGCAACCTGCTCTGGTTGGAGATGTCCCTGCTCACTGCAGGGGGGTTGGACTAGATGACTTTTAAAGGTCCCTTCCAACCCAACACATTCTACGATTTTAT
This sequence comes from Dromas ardeola, assembly GCA_013398915.1. Classification (NCBI taxonomy): domain Eukaryota; kingdom Metazoa; phylum Chordata; class Aves; order Charadriiformes; family Dromadidae; genus Dromas; species Dromas ardeola. The sequence continues at coordinate 281,219 of VYZM01008651.1, read as the reverse complement.
GATTAAGAGCAAGTTATTAGTAGTATGTTTAAAATAGAATTTCTCAGTTCACGATCCAGCATGGATAAAAAACACCCGATGTATTGCTTTTAAGTTTGACAGTGGCAGACTGTTTTCTCCCAGCGCCGCTATCCATGACTTAATTGGTTAACCAGGCCCAAGAAAGCTCATTAACTGCCTTCAGATAAGCTCAAGTACAAGACTCACAGCCAGCTCTGCCCAGGGGATGCTTGCATTTATTCGCCTGCATGTTAACAGGGCATTAGAAACGCTTTCAGAGGAAAATAGCTCTGGACAAGGTGAAAAATGCAGACACCAAATACATTATTGAGAGACAGAGCAGCTCCGTGTATGCTCTACAGCAATTAGCAAGTGTGCTCTGTGTACAGAGGAAACCATGGTCAGTCAACATCCAGTTTCCACCACCACGTAATCACCCGTGGTTACCGAGTTACCATACGGCCAAACCTGAGCCGCGGCGCTGCTGCTTTACAGCTCACATAGAAATAAAGGTAACTGGACTTGAAAACTCAGGTACTGGATTTGATTCATGCCTGGTGGTGGCAGGAGAAATGGAGACTTTGGAGAAAAATGCAATATAGGCAGCAGTCATTGGTCAGAAAAGCTTTCTGGCAGGGGGCAAGGTACCAGGGAGCAGAGGTGACCCCCGGCATCCCAAGTCCACCTGTGGCAGAAGCTTCTCCTGCCTCTTGTCGATTCCCACTTGAAAAAGAAAACTTGACTAGAAAAGGCAGTGTAAGGCTCAGGGTTAATAGAATCGCTTCCCGCCACTGGAGGTGGCAATAAGGACTCCAGAGAAGACAGAGGCAGGGACACCCGAGAAGGTTTCCTGCACATGATGGTATCTCATCTCAAATGCCTGCAACGGGATGTGCATCAAAATGTGATCATCATCAACAAAATGCATTTCAATCCGCATTTCAAAAAGCAAAGCAAAGATTAGCCAAGCTCAAAGCACGTCCAACACATTCTCAAAATAGAAACCAGTTTCTTGCTACCAGTGTCCTCATCTGCAAGAGTTTCCTCGAGCAGACACAAGGACAAAGCACTTGACAAAACGACCGCTGTCCTGGCATGGAAAACGCAGAGGCAGCAAATATATCCAGTCATAAGGAAGGTGGTAAAGCTTCGTAACCTAAAACCTTAATAGCAGGTTTTAATTTATGTTGAAATATAGGTGAGGGATACGTTTGTGCCATACTTCCCACACAGAAAGTATATGAACCAGCCGTTGCTGGGCTCGGCCCTGTGCCCAGGAAGCCCCACGTGGACATTTAGGTCCAGGATCTCAGTATTCACAACTTCATAAAACATGTCGGGACCCATCCTGTGATGTAGGAACCACCTGGCACAGCACGGCTCCCACCCGAAACAGGGCAGCCTGATCCACCCAGTGCTGGCAATGATCCCTACTCCATGCTAGTCACCTTCCCCTCCAAATCACTCCCAGGAGGCGCTTTGGAGACCACAAGACCATTACGGACAGAGCACCATCAGTGAAGGGGGACAGCCAGCTGTGGTCCTGGCGTGTCTCCCAGTGCCGATGAAGCCTTCATGCCAACAAGCCACAGCCGGGACTGTGGACCCTCACCCCTCTGCGGCCTTCCCTTCCTGTCCTGCCCTTAGAGAATCCAGTCTCCTAGCTTAGAAGAGCCCATAAAGTCAAACCCACACCAACACTACGGCCATAAGTAGACAGCACTTAGAAGTTGATATTTGTACATACAATTCTGTATACTTTTACTAGATAATGTCAATTTTCAGGACAACGTATGTACCAGCCCCTATATCAGGGCTATAAAAAACCACACCTGGGAAGACAGCGTGAAGATGCTGTCGCCTGAAGAGTGTGAATCTGCGTCTGAAGGAAACCAGCGGCATCACAGAAATCTGAAAAAACAATAGTTGCCCAAGAGTGACCCACAGGTAAACAAGGTGTTATGTTGATGAAAACCCAAATGTTCCTATGAAAAAAACAAATTAGCCACAGTAATAGCATAGGCGGAACCGTTTAAAATCGTGTATGAGAACACAACGCACCCCACTAAGCTGCCTGGTGCTTCTCCAGAATTGCTCACTATGTATGTACCTATTGCTTTAACATTAACGAGTATTTCGGTATTTGACCTACGGTTCTGCTGTTTGTGCCTGGCTGCCCTGGTAACCTGTGCTCGACGACAAACTCTAAAACCCATCTGCGATACCAGAAGCCCCTTCTTCCATGGCTCTCCACTCTCTCTTTACCTCCAGAAACTGATACCAGCAAAGGCCCAAAGCTTCACTCTGCAGTTTCTCTTGACTCTGCCCGAAGCATTACCCCTGCTCTGCCGTACATCAGTTGGTGCAAAGGTTCATTTCATTCAGAATTGTGGTTTTTTGCTTTAGCCCCTCACTAACAGTCTCCAACAGCCTGTTTACCTGTTTGACTGCTGCTGCCAACTGAGTGGGAGCTTGGAGATGACCAGTCGTGGCCATTCCAGGACACTCACAGCCAGGTTCCACCATCAGGATTATTTTTCCTATTTAGTTACTTTGCTTATATTAACTGTGTATTTCAGTTACTATTTAAAATACCCCATCAGCTTTTATTTTCAGTACCTTCAATAACTTTGTCTCAGCAAACTCTGTCATGCTGCTGTTCACCATGCACAGCACAAGAGCTTGCACAGCTCTTTGGAGCTGCACAGGGAACAATTTAGGAACTGCTGACACTATTTTCCATGTAGTAACGTCATGCTGAACAAGCCAGAATTTCAGGATGCATAATTTATCAACTGCTTATATTGATTCTGGACTGAATGGATTTTGCTTTTGTCCGGAATACACAAGCTGGGTCCGGAGAGCAATACGTGCAAGCACCGTGAGCCAAGCATGATTTACTGCCCTGCTGACACAAAACAACCAGCGCGCATCAACAGTATCACCGCAAATACCGACGCGCAGATTTTTAGGAGATGCGAGCAGCCTTTGAAGTAGCACAGGTCACGGCTTCCACATGGAAAACCAGTACAGGCAACATGCCCAGGGCACCTTCCCCACCTAACCTCTCTGCAGTGCAGCACCCGAGTCCTGTATTGCAGCACCTGAGTGGTAGAAGGCAGAGATCCGGTGTACGACACGAGCACCGGGGAGAAAGACAACACAGAAACTGGCATTATCAGGGAGGGAGCAATCTGTTTTAATCATCCCCTTTTTTCCAGATCTCCACAGATATTTGGAAACCCCATTAACAGCGCTGATGTTGCACGGACTTCAGGACAGTTCGATTACAACCAAACTCAAGTGTGGCTCCTCAAAACCAAACCATTGTTCAGCTGAAACAGGGCTGGGGCAAAACAGGTGAGGAATAGCGTGTGGTCCTTGTTATTGGTGGTTGATTTTTCCCTTGAGCGTACTGCAGATATCGATGTGGTAGTTTTAAGTGTAAAGTCTTCCAAGTGCTATTCAGACATCATTAACAAATCATCTAAATCTACAAAAAATGACGTGCTCCTCTCTTCTTCAGTTGCAGAACAGACAGTTTAAGTTTCTATTCATACACTTCCCCAGAGAGGCGCTGTAATTATGCTTGAGATTTCTAACATCACATTATACTACCACTTGTCTCAGAAGCACAGTCAGGTAATAAATCACAAAATCCATCAGCTGATCCTGAACTAATCAAATGCTTTCTTCGTTCCAGGTGATTAAAGTGAAGGTGGGAGGAAAACTACCACCACTCTGCCTTTTACTTGCTTGCACTGGAGCTAGAGGAGGCATTAAGCACGGGCACAGGCTCCTCACATGGCATCCAACACCACATGCTGCACTAGCAGGCATTTTAAAGTTGTAATAAACTCCCCTCTCATTGCCCCATATATTTTCCAGTAAAGGGCTTGTTCAAAACAAAACAAACCCCCAAAAACAGAAGACCAAGAACACTTAAGCTACATGGTACAAATTTCTCAAACAAGCTCCAAGGAACGTGACACTTGCATGAACCAACTCCCCACCTATGAACAAGCCCCCACACCACCAGACTCGCAGAGAAGGCAGCTACAGTTTCCTCCTTCCTCCCCACCACTACGAGGTTTTCATAGTCCTGCACCATGTCATGAGCTACCATCTCGTCACCAGGTATTGCTGCTTCTCTTGTTCCTTCTGCTCTCTGGGTTAGCTGCAGCTGTCACTGGTCCGGGAATCTGGGGATAACCCCATACGCACAATGCACGTCGCACGTGCCCACAACACTTACCAACGCGTGCTGCTGAGGGTACAGGACGGTATTAAATTCTGCAGGGTGAAAATCCACAGAACTAACCTCTTTAGTTTGCAGGTATATATTTGATGCAACTCATGAGTTGTCTATGTGTGCATTGTCTTCCTCTCAGATTCTGAATCATGCCCGTGACACATCTTTCCTGGCATATCACTTCCCTTTGCTGCATACAGATGTAGAAAATGAAAACCAGGGCTCTTACAGACTGTCTGCTGCATGCTTTGGCTAGCAATGTTAGATGCCATTTAACCTATAGACACTGCCCGCTCGCTGCCCTTCTTGCTCTCTCCTTCACCTTGTCCTGACAAGGTATGTAACCATTTCATCTGGCGTATTTTCAGGTTGCTCTTCCTTACACATACACGCAAGATTTTTCTCTCCCCCGTGGTAATTTCCAACAAGTGATCCTTACCCCGATTGTCAAGACACTGAACCAGGCACTGGGTTCAAGAAAAGAAAAGGAAAAAAAAAGCTTAAACACATATGTAAATTTAAGCACACTGGTATTTCCTTATAAATCAGGACCTAACAAAACTCATTAACCAGAGATACACAAGAAAAAAAAAAAATATCTACAAGTATCACAACTTTTTATTTAAGTTATCTGAGGATGTGTATTTGGCTCAGGATTGTTTATCCTTGACTTTAAAGAGACTGACTGCAAATAATATAAAAAAATAGAAAATGTAAAATTAATCAATATTTTCAAAATGGTCGCAAATTTTGAAAACATTTGTATAAATTCCGCAAACTTTGTATACCCTTAAAGAGGCATTATTTAGTTACCATATATAATGATATTTGAAAATATTAGTACTTTACCCTAAAGGTTAAACGTAGACATATTCATGATGCGTGTAATTTCAAGAGGGTATCAAAAGTGATATGGTTAGAAAAATATACATACTTTTGCTTCTGGAAAAGAAATATCCGCCAAATAAAAGAATAAAAAAGCCTCTCCACAGATTTTTTCACAGTCCAACATAAAATGTATGTTTATATACAGCTTATGCAATCTGTCATTTTCAAGATATAGTCAAAGTTTCCCTGGAACAGAAAAACGTGATCTGTTACTGCTCTATAACCTGCTGGCCTCACTGATGCGTGATTGTTTAGGCAAGCCAAAAGAGGAGAGCCATACAGCGATACACAAAGCAATCGTAAGAAAGGTAAGGAAAAATGAAAATACACAAGAAAAAAGGAAAGCAAGTTGATAAAGACAACATTGAGAGCAATAATGACCAGCAGTAAAAGACATGAACTCTTCAGCAGCATGCAGTAATTTCTACAGGAAACAAACCCTACTCCAAGTATTAAAAGGACACTTCTGTGGTACTTGTTGTGAATTTTAAGTAGTAGTACTAAAGATTACTTTACTGTCTACTGGAAATTGCCTGGACTGAATTTGTCTCAATGGATGTGGTTTGCTGCTCTGCTTCAGTTCGTGGCAGTGTTAAACTTCAATTGCGCACACACCAAGACAACCAGAAGAAACCCCTAAGCTTTTAAAAGGAAGTGAGATAGGAAGAAAGTTTCGAAAACATGTGCTTTCAGTACCTGAGTACAGTAGGGTTTGATTATTACTTGTTTAAATTAATTCTGGTGTAAAGAATGATTTGAGAAGAGCAACACGGCATTTGCAACAGTGACTGAAGTTGTATATAGTGACACTTCAAGATCTGAAATCCTTTACAGCGTCCTTTTAAGTGTCAGTAGACTAGTATCTTAGCTGCAACTGAAAAAGAACCGAGGCAAATCCTAATGAAATAACCCAAATCAAGAATGTTACAATATTTCACAGTAATAAAGAAACAGCCTATGAAACTACTGAACAGAAAAAAGCATGACGGATAATAGCAGCATATGGTTTACAGTTTTCACTTTTCAGTTTATTAATATTAGTGGTGCACTCGGCAATGGATAAAGCAAGGAATGAAATTCTGACAAAACTGGCAATTATCTACCACATGTCAACACTTACTTATGGTCCTTGTAAACACCTAACTCCTTTTTGAACTTTAATTGCAAAGAAAAGAATATTTACATATAATATATATGTATACAAGCACAAAAACAAAATTAAGTAAAATCCTTATCAAGGAAATTGCGTTTTGAAGAGAAGAAAACATAATCCAATATTAAACAGTACATGTCCAAAGATTTTGAAGGCATCGTGATTTTCATGTTTTCTTCCTCCAGTCATTTCCCCCTGGATTCTAATAGACTAAACACTTCATTTCAGAGTAAATGAGTGGAAATATTATAGAACAACTCCGGTAAAGAATAGCTCCACTACTGAAAAATGCTCGAGGCATGGTGATCCAGGACTCTGACTTAAAACAAAAATAAACAGCGTATAATGCCACAGCAAAGAAGTGGCCAATCAGTACCAGTGGTTTAGGAGATAACCTGTATTAAAGATAAACAGATAAAACACGTAAATAAATAGAATCAGAAAGCACTGACAAATTTTCATTTTACAAATAGACTTCTCGACTCAAGATTACACACTGTCTTCTGATTTAGGCAGCTCCGGTCCTGCCATCTCAACTAAAAAATATGTCGTTGGTTGTATTGGAGCTGCTACACACCCTGTATTCCTTTCTACAGTAGAGCCAACATAGACTGCTGCTTTCTCTTCATTTACAGCAGCCTGTGTCTACCTTTACCAACCCCCAGGGGATTATTCTCAACAGGCTCCATCAATTTTAGCTCTCATTCCAAAAAGGGAGAAATATAAGAGCACACATTCTCGCATGTTCAAAGTAGTATGATTTATTGTGCATTCACTACTTTCTGAGGGGTCATTCAAAACACCTTGATAGTTACCGATTTCCCTGTTCCCTATGTTCTTTTATGGGAGACCTCATCCTTCACTATTCTCAACTCGTCAAGCATGAAACAACTCCAACAACTCCTCTGCTAGCCTGGACCTTTCTACCTCATTCAAACTCCCATGCCACCTACATTAACTTCTCTCCAGCTTTTAGTGGCACTTTTTACAAAGAAAAAAAAGAAGCCAGCATTTAAAGACATATCTTCTAATAAAGCTCCAACCTTTAGTATAATTCTAAAAATACAGGCTCCTGTGGACCATTCTCCCTTTGCGGAGCTGACTGGAAGCAAAGCAGATCCTCACAGAGGCTCACAATGCTCGACCCAACTGACATTAACTAGTACCAGCGCACTGAACTTACACAGACAGCAATCCAACAGGACCCGAGACACATTCCCCACCGAGTCTGAAGTAATGGAAACAGGCTTTCTTTAGCTGATGCAAGGAATCTACAAAAGGAATTAAAATGACTCAACAAATATATTCAACACATACCAAAAACTTTTTCAGCATACATAACAGTGATATTAAGTCTAGGACTTTGGTAGCTGTTGTTCTGTTAAATTCAGATGGATTTCGAGCTAGTTTCATTTAACTAAATGATAGTCTTAAACAATACCTGCATATTCTTCGACACTGACACAAGAATAAGTGCTTTCTGTCTGTCTTTGTTGGTGTGGTTTTTGTCTGTTTTTTTTAAATACTAACTCCAGACCTTCCTTCGCATTGCTAAAACTCAGTTTACATAACACTAGAACCAAACAACTAGATAGAGAACCCAAGTTAACTCATTAAAACTCTTTGATTAATATATTTTTAATATATATCAATATACATATATACATATCCATACATACATACACACAAACAAATGGATATATGCTCATACACATACACATCCCCACCCCAGGCATATTTATTTACCAATTTGTAATTAGTCATAAGTTATCTTTAAAATATAGTTACCATCTCTGGCAGCAAAGAGTTCATAAAGTGCCTGGGCAAGAACATTCACTACAAAAGAATGAGATTTTTTTCTTGACCAGTAAAATGTTTTTTTTGCCTGAAAAAGGAAAAAAATAAATTTCCATCAGTAAATACAGAAGAGCATTCAAAAGATTCCCAAAGACGTGGTAAGAGTCATGTGAAAATGTAGAGTGGATTTAGTGATAGACTAGATGGGTTCCAAGCTAGGTCATTAAGGAACTTTGGAAACTTGTTGAACGAGTTATTTAGGCTCCTCTTACACTAAATATAGGGGAGGGAAGGAAAGACAGAAAAAAAAAAGGTAGTTCAGGGTGTGCTTCATCTCATCCTATAGTAGGTGACTGGGGTAGGTCAGAAACTTGAAGGATAACACTAACCTAGTTCTCTCTGTTGACTAAGCAGGAAATAACTGAAGGTCTGAGGTGCCTAGCTGAGACGTAAGTATCTGCGTTTGGTCAGGTAAGTCCTGTGCTATCCTGATGTTCAGGGTCCCTCTCAGTGCTTCTCAATTTTCAAGTACGCTTTTTGAATAATTTACTTGTAGTCTATAATTATTCTAACTGTCGTTTAGCCAAGTCAATATGCTTACCCTGATTAAAGGCAGTAAACCAATAAATGAGAAATCTTACCTACTGACCAGAATTTTGGGTCTAAATCTCACTGAAAAAATAAACCCAGCATCAACACTGATGGTGCCAATTCCTGGGAGAGAAGGACGTCTTCTAACTTACTACTGTGAGCTTAATGCAGCAGGCAAGAAGCTAGTGGAGCATTGAGATGCCTCTTGAAAAACTTGGTACACAGGCTCATTATTCTCCAAGTACCACTCACGCCAGTGTAATGGTTCAAACCCATTCCGCCTAAAATCAATCTACATTACAAATACACTACTAGTATGGGAATATCAGAATATACTGGCAAAGCACGCTGACTAGGCACAGCACACCAGTCTCCTTAAGCAAAACAAGACAGGTCGGTAACGACAGTTTTGAATCTGGCCTTCACCACACAGCCGTAGTGCTCACAAATCACAGCTCCACTTACTGGTGAATGCCTAATGTATGATTTATCCATTTAAACCTTTGAAAACTGCTGTGCCTCACGAATAACTTACGTGTCCCCAAGTTGCCCAAAAATTAAGTGTGTCATTAAATTGCAGCAAAAGCTGCCTAAAATAAGTCCAAAATAAAGCTTTACCTTAAGAACGTCAGAATCTTCATAAAGGTCTGGGATATCCTGGAGCAAACATCTCCATATTTTAACATCGTTTAAAATAACACTCATTCCTCCCCCAGTTAGAGGGTGTCTTATATTATATGCATCTCCTAAAAGAAGAACACCTAGGTAAAAGAGAAAAATTAATGGGATACTGCATGACCATTACATACTCTTAGAACTCAAACCCTCTAGTTTTTTAAAAATCAAACTTACTAATAATTCATTCCCACCAGAAAAGAAGATGAATAACAACTAGAAATTAAAAAAGAAAAATGAAAGGAAAAAAGAAGGATATCTTGAAATTAATAGGCTTAAAAGGGCTTTAAGATGATCCAGGTAAAAATCTTTTTTTCCCTACAGATATGCATGTGTGTGTCAAAGAACACAAACACACTTTTCAAGGTAATTTCTTCCCTTTGTTAATAAAGTTTTCCTTAAAAAAGACCACACTTGTATGAGCTTGAGCAACTGAGTGATTTAAACTTAAAAATAAAGCAGGCACTGATTTGAAGTCTGGTGTCAATATAAACATTCCAGTTAAACTATGCCCAAGGTACATATTTTCAAAACACTATTTTTCATAGAAGAATGAGGCAGTTGTATTGGACAACAAACATACACCTATGGCAACAAAGCCGTAAGTCCCAGAAGTTTATAATGCCTTCTTCCCTCTTTTTATTTCATAATACACACCTTTTTTGTTAACAGCTGAAGGAGGCAAGAAGCTGGCTGGCATGGTCCTTAAACGATCGTTCTGAACCGCTATTAAGAATGGTTCCTTTAAGTGATCTGCAATAACCATATATTTTAGTTATACTACTTAGAGTCTAAAATAATTTGCACAAAACCCATTTTAACCTCTTCTTAGAGATATAACCCTTCTGAATTGCTAATCTCACAGATGTGAGCTGAATAAAGTGTTATTTGATGTTGAATTGAAGAGTGAATGGTTACTGAAACAGTAACTGCGCACATGGAAAAAGTCCACACAGTTCAATGCATTCAGTGACAGGTGCCTTTTTTAGTACATTTAATTGTGACAATTAGGGATGGAAATCTTTCTAGGCTTACCAGGTAGTTGTGGATGAATGTTCTCAATCATGTATTCTTTTAAATTTTTTGGCATTTCCCCTCGAATGTCAACAAGGACCCGAGTCTCAGTTGAAGAAATCTGATAGATTAGCACTGGACTAGTTTTAGCTAAAACAAGTTCAGCATAATTAGCTTTAAACTGTGGCGCATCCTTAAAAAGATAAGAAGGGGGAGAAAGATTGAGGCTGATTGATGAAAGGATATTAAAACTTCAGATATACAAAATCATTTTCTGAAATACACTGTACTCTGTTCTTAAAACCAGAAATCTAACTTTCAACAAAAGGTTTTTTTTACATCTGCCTCACAGTTACTAAAAAGTGTTTCAAGAGTTGAAAGCCTGATCTTTAACTGTACCAAATATGCTAAATCTGACATAACAAGTTGAGCTATCCTAGAGCTGGGATAGTGTAGGCATCAATAATTTAAGAGCTCAAACACAGGCCAAAATTTCCAGGCGCTCCTCAAAGGGACACTGAAATTGATATAACAGCTGGATAAATATTTAAAAGCATAGTTCTAATTGATTCTGTTGGAAAACATTTTATTAGAATTCAAGCCAATCCTTACAACAAAATGTCAATAGTTGCTTTAAAAAAAAAAAAAAATGCTTGACTCTTTCATACAGACATTCTCTATGTAAACTTTTGTGGCTCTATTAACAGTTATATTTGACAAGTCTTTCTTCCTTCCACAGACTTTTGAACATTTCTCTCTCACTTTAAAGAGCTCTGCTATAAAAGTCTCTTCTGTGTGAGTTCATGTGAATGGGTTCTATAGGTACCTATACATTCGGATGGAAAACAAAACAACACCCCACTAAACAGTAAACAGAGAAAAAATGCGTATTGAGAAGACAGCATGTGAAAGTTTTCCAAGGACTGATACGCCCTAGAGACCAGCAATCCTGTGGAATCTAGAAGACCTAATACACTTAGGACACCAAGAGTCTGCTGAGTCGGTACAAGGCCACCAGCCCACACCAACAACAGCTTGTGTGCCATCACCCAAGAGGGTGGTAGCTGCTGTATGAGACAGAGAACACAGCACGCAGGATTGCACAAGCACCTGAGGCACCCTCCAAACACCAACTAGAAGTTCCTGGAATATCACTACAACCTGCATCTCCTGAGTATATCGTCAGGGTTGGCCTCCCAAGAGCTGCCCAACCAAGTAGCTGTGAATGTGAGTGAAGTATGTGAGTGAATAACTAAACATGTATGTGAATACTTATCTGCCATTAATAATTGCAGAGTGATTCTGTTGATAACAACAACTTAATGAATAAAAGGTGCTAGAAAAAATATGCATTGTTACCTGTTGTCCCCACCCCAGCACAGATACTCAAATTCCTTTTATGTATAAGGTAAAAGCAATTTACAAACCTTTTGGTTTGTATTTAGTATTACCTAAATACAGTAGCTGTTGGTATCACCTTGCAGTGATCTTTCTAAGAACATTTAGATGCTGCAAGGCCTCTCTGAGACATCAGACCCTTCTCATTTCTCAGTGTAGACCACAAACAGACAAATAATAATAATGAACTACAACATAATCAGTGAAATTCAGACCCACATCAAGACACATTAGCATAGTGGCTTATATGGTATTATACATAAAAGTTACCTTCAAAATGCAACCAACAAAATGGGATGAAACAGTAACTTTGCTGAAGACCAAGTTTTTTCTAAACTTAGAGAAAAGTCCATCAGCTACAACAGTAAGTGGTGCATGAAGTTCCTGCAGCATGGACGGGGG
>VYZM01008651.1:258860-269024 GCA_013398915.1 Dromas ardeola | reverse complement strand
GGGGGGGGGTGGGGCGAAGAGGAAAAAAGAGATATGACATTTTCAATTTTATTTCAGAACAGTGGGAAACAACTCCCAAGCCCTCATAATATATGTAATAAGAAATAAAGTATTTTTTGCTTTTTGCTTTCCTCATCTTAATTTAACTCTATTTCCTCTAAGAGTTAGCCTAACAGTACACTCCAGCTTTTTCAGAGGTGCATTCAGATAACATAGTTGTGGTGACTGTGTAGGAACTTGTATAAAACAGAGACAAGAAAGTACAATAATTGCTTCCATCAGCCTATAACAGTCTTCAGGAGAAAAAGGGAAAACAGACATTTTAAATGAAAGAACGATGCATAAGCAACTAAACAGAAACAAATCGTAACAAACTAAAATGCAGTAAGCATACCAAGACTTTCTTTAAAAGACCAAGCAGGGAACTCTGAGCAGTTTGTAGTATACTTAGGAACTATAAGCACAAATAGTGTATATAGACAAAATACAAAATATAATCTGAGTAATAGGTTCAGCCTGAACATATGCACAAATTCCTAATGTTTAACAAACACGTTATTCTCTAACATGAGCAAATTATTCTGATCACTAAAATATATTTTTAAGCATTTTATTGCTATAGTAATATAACAACATCATTACAGTAGAAAACATTAAGAGGTAGATGTTTCCTTCTACCTAAAGCTTTCTCATTGTCAGTATATTCAGTGATTTAACTGCAAATGACTATAGATTTATACTGAGCGTTAATTCTTGGCCTTCAATAATCTCATACATTTGGCATGAGCAGAAAAAATTATTTTCCTTTTAAGCTTTCAGGATGTAAGTAACAAGGCAAAAAAGAGTGCTGTGTTTCATTAGTAGTCTTGGGAAATATTTTACTATTGGATGTAAGCATTTGGTGAGACAGTATGTGAATAGTAAATCCCTGCCTGGAATGTGTTCTTCTACAAACAGTTCTCTCCTGCATAGGAATGGGACTCAGTTACTTGTGACACAGGATCCTTACATTGAAAGGAAGTTGGACAACACTAGACGAGCACAGAGCTGAGTAAAATAATATACGTTTCTGGTCTCTGAGCTCATAGAAGTGAGCTCAGAAACAGTTCCAAGAGACAGCAGAGCTAACAAAACCTCCTTTCTATGGATTCCTGTCTCAGATGATTGCAAGCTCTAATTATTCGTGCAATTAGAGCAAGGTCACCTGCCCATATGGGTTCCCTGGTGTCTAATTCATGCTACAATTTTTCCAGTCAACATCCTAAGACCTTTCCTCTAATCAGTTGCCTGGCTTTGATAAATTTTGTGACTTTACTTTTAGCATAGTGGCTAATTTCAACTCATTTAAGAGAATAAAAATCTCAAAAGTGGTGTGGTGGACAATGAGAGAACAGAAAAATGCAAGACACATAGCATAGATCAGCCGCCTTTCCTTGTGAAAGCAGGCTAAGGAATGAAAACACACTTTGTTTTTGGTTTTTGTTTTCCTAAGTAGTTTCGCAGCTGTAAAAAGTCACAGGTAGGGAAACACAGAAGAAATGTTGAGCAGAAATTTCTCATACTAGATTTCTACAATCAAAGGAGATATAGGAGAGTAAATAATACAGCTCTTTCCAGCCACACAACCTCAGCATTCAAAGCAAAACATGAATTTGCTTATCCCCGTTACACAGATAGGAAACTCAAAGCCTTAAGAACAAAATCCACGCTGTTAGGAAAGATGTAGGCTAAAACACTGGTCAACTTACTGATGGTCAGTAAGTCATACTTACCATTACAACAACAACATCACCCATAAACGTGTAAAGCTTAAAAACAAGTCTCGAAGTAAAATATGCACCCCCCTCCAAAAAAACACCAAAACAAAAAAAAACACAAAAAAAAACCAAACAACAAAACAAACCCCAAAAGTGCCCCCTTCTATATTTATCAGAGAATCACAGAATCATAGGGTTGGAAGGGACCTCTGGAGATCATCTAGTCCAACCCCCCTGCCAGAGCAGGGCCACCTTAGAGCAGGTTGCACAGGAACGCGTCCAGGCGGGTTTTGAATGTCTCCAGAGATGGAGACTCCACCACCTCTCTGGGCAGCCTGTTCCAGTGCTCTGCCACCCGCAAAGTAAAGAAGTTCCTCCTTATGTTGAGATGAAACTTCCTATACTCAAGTTTGTGCCCATTACCTCTTGTCCTGTCACTGGGCACCACTGAAAAGAGCCTGGCCCCATCCTCCTGACACCCCCCCTTGATGGATGATTAAGTCAGTTGGATTGGGGAAAAAAAAAACAATCCAACAACACTCCTACTCCAAAGACACACCCCCCCGCCAAATGTCCTATCTTTCCAGTACCCATATGTGATTCAATGGCTTATTCTACTACAGTGGATTTCCTAATGTTGTTTTATTCATAGATAAAACATAGATAGACCAAGGAACAGGACTTGTAACTCCCACTACCTCCAGCTACCTCAAGAGGGGCCAAGGATGTTGTTCCCACTCAGGTCTCTTACAGCTTCCTGCTTACAGCCCTCTGCCATCAACTGGGCTGAAATGCCATCAGCCTGGGGAGGATCTAAACCCAGCTCTCAATCCTGGGCAAGTACTTTTGAGAGGCTCTTTTGCATATGGTTTTATACCACCATTTCCATTCCTAAATGACCTAAAAATGAGAGATTTTGTTAGTAATGCTCAGAGCAGGATCTTTCAACTACTCAGGAACTTTCTCAATCTGGTGTGGAGGGCAGCAGAGCGCAGACAGGAGATTCCCGTCTTCCTCGTCAGAGCACATCTGAACACACTGGCTACATAACTTTAGGCAGCAAAGCAATTTTAAAGCCAACAAAGGAGGAAATTCCAAGTTTGGCTTTTCTAGAGAATAGGTAGTATAACCAGAACTTCAGCACATAGATACTACCTACATTGGTCTCTCCTAAACTTTTTATTGTAAGTTCATACAGTTTCATAGTGTTTAGAACAGCTTAGCATTATTTGAGGCAAAGAATATTGATCGAATCAGTGATGCAATTAAAATAAGCCAGAACTCTCTCTCTGTGATCCAAGAAATGACTAGACAGAGCTACCTCTATGAATAGGCACATATCTTCTTACTTTCAGACACATCAGACAATGGTAGAAGCATATGTGGAAATGTAGACCATTATAAACAGGCAAAGCACAAATCTTAACATATTGGTTTTTTCCCTAGTAACTCTCAGAAGATTTTAAAACCAAGACATGAATATTGAAATAAATAATGAACTGAATTCTCCATAGACAATGAAAGCAGAAGCTGCCCAAGAAGTTATAACAAGAATTCCCATATGCCAGGACTGTATCAACTAGAAAGTAATCTCCCTTTATTACAGCTTTCACATTGTTGATAACTGCATAATTTCTGATCAGTAGAGTTTTAAAAATTTATATATATACACACACACACATATATAAACCCACTATTCTTTCAATAGTTTAACAAAGACCATAACAGAAAACTGTCTCACCTTAGTATCTCCAGTTTCTTTGTCCTTGTATTGAACACCCACGACGCAGTCATCTTCCTCAAGCAATTGTAACACGGTCCCCTCAATGAATTTTGCACTGAATAAAAATAAAATAGAAGTGTTAGAACAGAATGGAAGAGGATTAATGATGCCAATATTTCAAGGCACTAGGCACAGAAGGAAAACCAGCTTTTCACTAATCTTGTCTCTGCTGACCCAAACACTTTGTTTAAAATTTGCGGACAAAGATCTGTGATCTTGACCACTTTCAGAAGCCACATTAAATACCAAAAGTGCTTGTCATTAATTTCCATTCAATATTACCATTTGGTTTGATACCTGAGAATATTCTAAAATGGTAGCGCTTATCTTAAACACCCTACCACTTAGCAGAATCCCCAGCTGTGCTTCAGGTGTTCCATGGCCATGTGAGACATGCAGAGAGGAGTCTGACACCTAATAACAATCAGAAATCAATCAGGCAGCTGACTGAGCCTTCTCTGCTAAACAGCGGGAAATGCTGATAGCACGGGTGAGACCTAACTCGAAGCAGAACTCAGAAGCAAGATCCAAAGTAGCATTTCAACACTTAGCATGCACAGTACGTAAAAGTGAGGTACCTAATTCTCAGAGTAGCCGAAAATAATCTAACCTGTTTAGGATAGAGACGACTAGCTTTTCAGTTCGAAAATTCAGGATACAATCTTTTTTTTTTTTTTTCTATATATGCTTTTAAAGTTCCGCTAATGCATAGGTTTGGAGTTTGAACTGAGCATCACTTACTTCTATCGCCCAACCAGAGCTATCTGGGGTTCACAAATTAAATCTCTGTAAACTTATATCCCTTGTTGGGTCTGAGCTGTTAGAGCTGATCACAGCAGTTCAGACTTAACAGCTTGAAATAGACAATCTCTCTCCCTCACAAATATTTTCATATCCAGATAGAATTCCACAACTTGGTGAAATGAGCTAAAGGTCCACGTGAGAATACAACAGTTTGATATTTTAGGCTCTCAGAGGGAATATGAGTAATTGAATTCATATCTTTTCTACATGCCAGACAGCACAGAAATTTCAGAGCAGATCATGACTGGCTTAATTTGCCAGGCAGCAGGCAGGTCGGCTGAACCAAAATATGAATGGTTATGCATAAGCATAACAGAAACTTCAACAGCAAGGGAGGGCAGCAACATGTCAGGTTAATAGCAGGTGAATCAGAGTTCTGCAGATCCTGTCGGCTTTAAATTTCTTTTATAGTTGTCATTTCAGTCACCTAAGTAGTGCTCACTTCTTTTCTGGTTCTCACCCACTATAAAAATAATTAACTAAGGATGCCCTACCACTTTTGTCTGCAAAAGTAATTTTACTCATCTGAAATCAGTTCATATTGCCTAGTACTTATAAAGAGGATATATTAATCACTAATAATTACCCCCTATATTTTCACAAGTTATGAGATGAAAAACAAAGCCTCATGGCACCATTAAGAATTCTTGATCTCTCCCACATGTTAACTTAACATGCAGTTTTCTATGGTACAATTAAAATGGAAAGCAAACATACACAAAATGAACATTAAAGAGAGTATGGAAAAAGAGGAACGAATCAAATTCAAATCACAAACACCAGCTTTTGTAAGTTTCTGCTTCAAAGACTGTGTACAGCTACTGGAGTTTTCCCATAACTTGAACAAACTGGTGCCCAGATTTCACTGAACTTGAAGCCTCAACAAGAAGGCTTTAGCTTTTATACCCAGTAAACACGCTTTTCATTAATTTTAACTGTACTACAGAGCTGCTACCTTTTAGTGCTAATTTTAATAATTCATATGTTATAACAGATATGATAGGAGAAAGCAATTTTCCAGTTCAGAATAAAGACATGTAAGGTATAAAGATGATAATGCTACGTGTGTTTACCTTGTAAGCATTATGTGGGGGGAGGGGGGGGGAAGACAAAACAAAACAAAGAAGCACCCCACAGAAAACAGCACATAGAATTTATTCTGTTTCAATAAAAGTTTCCTTTTCATCTCTCGTATAATACCAAACACTAATTTTTATTTCATCAGGAGGAGAAGATGTCTTCAAGGTTCTGAAAAACAGAAGTTACAAACTGTTGGAAGAGCTACTTCCCTTTACTGCTCCTTTCTGGTTATTTTGCTTGACTTCTTGTTATCAGAAATAGCAGAACAACATGCAAATGTAAAAGAAGCTTGATTTCTGGCATTGCAGATAACACCAGTGGAAAAAATAGATGCTCCTGCTCATTGCAGGAAGGTTGGACTAGATGACCAAACCATCCTATGATTCTAAGAAATGATACCAGATTTGCCACTCACTTCTTGACCAAAGAAGTTCTACGCATTGCTCACTGAGAAGGGATCACTTCTTCTGTAAAATGCCAAACCCAAGAATCAATAGAAGAGAATCAACCCTTTACCCCTCAACTGTTCTCTTGCACTTCATGGGACTATATTCCAATAATTTGAAGATTAACTTGTCCCAAAGGCTAACGTATGATGTATATGCAACTCATGAACATGCCTACAGAAATCAGAGCAAGTAACTATAGATGTTACATTCTCTCAGTCTTGTTCATTGCAGCCTTCTGTGTTCGGACAGAGTGAAATGGTAAAGGAATCTCACGGGTGCTGGGAACAGTGCTTCTGAATCTCTGGATCCCAATCGTTCACAAGGTGACTCACTTGGACTCTGCCATAGCTGCCCTTCGCAGACCCATGATGAACTGGCCATGATGAAAAGATCTTCCACTTGCCACACGGCCATCCTCAGATGTTGGATAAGGAATTTCAACCTCCGACTTGCTTTCTATGTCATGAACTATGTAACCATTTACTATTTGTGAATCAATACCTTCTACTGTATCTGCAAAATATAAGACAATATATGAGTTTAAAAAAAATCTTTAAGAAAGTTTAATTATGTATCAAAAGAATTTCTTTACATGAGTCCAGTTTTCTTAATCAAAACACACATGTTGAAGGATGAATAATTTCAAAATGGCAGACTGGAAATACACAAGCAATTATAATTCAAATATTAAGCACAGATAATGTATTTCTTCATTTTCCCTGTAGGTATGCTTTTTCTAAAAACATAATTGAGTGTAGTAACTGTTGTGTGATAGATATATTTACAATTTGAAATGCACTCACCTTCAAGACCCAGGTCTCTAAGTGCATTAAAACCTCCAGGTTGCAACAATTCTCCAACTATCCTGTCAGGTTCTTTGAGATCCCTCTCTATCACAGTCACCTTTCTTCCATCTCTCGAGAGCACCGTGGCCAAGGAAGAACCAAGGACGCCTGATCCCACAATGATGACTTCTGGATCATATTGGGGTGATAACGTATTTGGAGCAGTCTCTGTCAGATATACATCTGAGAAGTTTACTTCTCTTTTACCCTTTAGAAAAAAAAGCCAACGAAGTTACACGTGCCAATGAATCTGTACCATAACCCCATCAGAGAGCTGACTTTGGACTCGTTCTAGTTTGACCCAGGGGACTGAGAGCACATCGGTAGTTGGAGAACATCTTCCAGTTTAGTTTTGTCCAAAATGAAATCAGTTGTACTCTACAATGCAACAAAGCCACAACAAGCAGAGGAAAAAAAGAAAACCAACACCCACCCAAACAAAAACCAAAACACTTGCTTAAAACTGCCCTGCTGATCAAAGACAAACCACCAACATAGATTCAGATGGTTCTTATAAAAGGCGGTATGGCAAGGCTGTCCCATACTCTTGATCTATAAAGTAACATAACAATGCCTTCATACCAGTGAGCTGCGACTACACGAAGGCCTTAGCACTTTGCAATGAAAAAGTTATCAGATTCACTGGAAAATGCATTTCTCTTTAGTTTTACTGTAACTGAACCTACCTACCAAAAAAACAGCTTATGGTAATACTCAGCATGGAAAAGTGTCAGCAGAAGCAGCTGCCTGGGAAACTATAAAGAAGTGTTCCTAAAATGAAAACTCTTCAGACAGTCAAAGTATGGGCAAAATTACCATATGACTACATTTAAAACTGTCAAGAATCGACATACATCAATTACATATCAATTAACATATAAACTGGTACTTGAAGACAAACTATGTTACAGTACCTTCCCAATAGCACCTAAGCACATACACTTCAAAGTGAAAAAAAGTTGTAAGGGAAATTCCAGTGCAAACCTGCAAGTCATTTGCCCATCTGGTAGAACAGAGTCCAATTCATTCTTTCACAAATGCCTCAGCACTGCCATGCTGACAGTGATAAAAATACAACTGCATCAGTGAAACAAATGCCCAGAACAACACTGACACCAGGATTTCTAGTGGCATAGTGTTGTGTTTATATCTACAACGCAGCAAGGGTGTGCAAAAACTATCTGAATTCAGATAATAAAAGAAATTGGGGTAAAGGCAGGCTTTACCAGAAAAAAAAAAAAAACCAAACACACAAAAAAACCCAAAATAAAAATCCAGAACCTTTGACTTGCAGCCAATAATAATTTCAAGTTCTTTTGTGCAAGGGGTCAGTGCCCAGCTGAAAATGCCCAGAAGCGCACAGGAAAGTAGCCAAACAGTGCTGGCCCACAGAGGTACTGAATATGCATGTCCAGTTGATAGTCTGAGGTGGCAGGACTCCAGCTAAGCTCCAGCCACGAACTACAGCACTCTCCACTGTCTCACTGCAAGTCTCACACTGGGCTCAGTAGAACAGACTGACTATCTGAGCTCAGATGATGTAGCTATTCTACAAGCAAAAATTTAGCAATACTTTTCAAATAAATCTATCTGTAGTTGTCAGATCTATCAAGCAGGGTCAGTTAGAGCAGGCTGCCCAGGACTGTGTTCAGTTGGATTTCGAATATCTCCAAGGATGGAGACTCCACCACCTCTCCAGGCACCCTGTGCCCGTGCTTGGTCACCCTCACTGTAGAGGGAACCTCCTGTGTTTCGGTCTATGCCCATTGCCTCTGGTCCTGTCACTGGGCACCACTGAAAGAAGCCAGGCTCCATCCTCTTTGCATCCTCCCTTAAGGTATTTATATACATTGATGACATCCCCCCTGAGCCTTCTCTTCTATAGGCTGAACAGTCATAGCTCTCTCAGCCTTTCCTCAAGGGAGAGATGTTCCAGTCCTTCATCTCTACATCAGACTGGCAATTGAAGATGTTTTTCTGCTAGTATAATAATTCTTTACTACAATTCTTTCTTCAAACACTTACATTTGATTTGACTCTACAGAACCCCTGGTCCATCACTTAAGTAAGTTTCATTGTTTCTTTTGTCATCCAAAACTAATACAAAGCACGACAAATCAGACCTCCAGCATCTAAAGACAAATGCTCTCTAACCCTTTCTTAGCTTCTTTCCCTTACCAGGGCAGAGGGTCAGCAGCCAGAGGGAACAGGAGGAGGACATTGCACCCCACATGCCTCGTCTGAATTGAACGTACCTTTCTGGATTTGGGTTGTTCAACTTGTTGAGATGCTGGGGTAGGTTTTGCCCAGAAGAAGCCAACAAGCGGTAAAGCTGAGAGAACATCAGAGAGCATCCCCAGGTGGGTCTTCTGCTGCTGCTGCTGCTTGGGCCCCCTGAAGTGGTATCTGTACGATAGCAGCAAGCCAAGGGAGAAAAACACCAACACGGAGAGCAGCACCTCCTTATTAGCGTAAGTCATGAGGTCTCCGCACTTTTTATACACATAGATGAAAGAGGCGATGCCCAGAAAGGTCCACATCGTGACGGCACTGTTCCTGGTTGCTTCCTCCAAAAGCTTTCCTGCCGACAGATGCTGCCCAAAACGGGTTTCAGCAGAAGGTATGAAAAATATATGTATACAGACGTAAAGACTTCCTTTGCGATGGAAGGGAGGGAGGTCTCAATGAAAAAACAAGGAGCCCCACAGAACCCTGTAGAGGAGCAAGCCCCACCTCTCCGGGCTGCCACAGGAGCCCAAAGAGAGGTTTCAAAAATGCAAAAAAAAATTAAATTAAATAATCAATATAAAACGTCTTCAAACCACCGAGCTCCGCACAGCAGCGTAGCGCTTCCCCGCCCCGGCTGCCGGGAGGTGATGCGCAGCCCTTGGCGGCGGTGCGGCCGGAGCCTCCGCGCCCGGTGAGGGAGGAGGCGGCGGCGTGAGGGGCCCGCCCCGGCCGCCCGTGACGCACCCGGGGGGGGGGTAAGGCTGATGCTCTACCTGCTCGCCTCAGGGCCCCCCGCCGACGCCGAAAGGAGGGAGGATGCGGCTCTGCCTCCTCCCGCCTCCGCCCGGCCCGGCTTCCCGCCCCGCCGCCCAGCAAACCCCGGCCCGGCGCCCCGGGCCCGGCGTCGCCTCACGGCCAGCGATGGCGAGGGCGGGGGGAGTGCGGGCCGCCAGGTGTGGGGAGGGCGGGGCTATGCTAATGAGCAACGGCCTCCGCCTCCTTCTAGGGACCGCGCGCCCCGTGCCTCAGCGGCAGCTGGCCAATCGGCGGTGCTATGCCGAGATGGCGCTATGGCCGGGCGCCCAATCCGAGCGGGGGGAAGGCGGGGCTTGCGCCCGCCGGGCCGCTAGGGCGATGTGACGACGGGGATGGGGCGGGGCGGGCGCGCGGGGGTTGCCACGGTGACGGGATGAAGGGAGCTGCCGCGCGCCCCTCCC